>JAZDUH010000137.1:4142500-4182500 GCA_036419115.1 Scarus forsteni | reverse complement strand
AATCATGATGGAATATTGGTGAAAAACATGAGCTTTTGGACGATTAATGCAGTTTTTAGGAGCGGCGATCTATGCCCTACGGGCTACCATTATATCGGTGTCCGCTGCTCGATTTTGGATCTAAATATCTCCCGAAGCACCGTTTGCATCAGGAAAGCCTTCTGGGTGAGTATATTGTTGTTCTTCATTCTATAAACAATGTAAAAGCTGCAGGAACCAAAGTTATCCTTTAATCATAGCCAATTTATCCTTTGACCAATGCAGGCGATGCACAACTTTAAACTGGATTACCTTATGTCGAACACATGTGGAGGTGGAAAAAATCCTCTGAAGAACCTTATTCCAGAATGCATATGTAAAGGTTTCCCCCAGATTTTTTTCCTATTTGTCCCTTAGGCCATCCAAGTTGGAGATATTATGTGAAGTGAATAAATTATAAATTTTGCTAATTGTTGTGTCATATCCATTTTGCATTTAAAAATAAGAGCGAGAAGAGAGGCTGGAGGAGAGCAGGAAAAACAGTCTGAGTTGGATGACAAAGTTTCTGAGCTGTAGATACTGGTGAAAATTAGAATTGATATGCTTAAGTTTTTTTGGACAACTGTTCAGAAGATGCAAACAGATTATCAATATAAAGGTCTGACAATCTGCATATTCCTATATTTGACCAGGTGAATTTTATCCATTAATGATGCGACAAACATATGGTTATTTGCTAGGGGAGCAGCAAGTGAGATGTCAGTCGGTTAAAAGAACGCCTGAATGATTCCATATCTTAACTGAATGGACTACAATACGATTTGAGTTCATAGCCGAAATGGGCTTACTAAATGGAAGTTTAGAACAAAGTAAAGCCTCTGAGGAGGAAGCGGTAATGGATGATGCTTTCAAAGCAGTCCAACTGGGACTTGACTTATTGTGCCTCATCCAATACAGTAAAGCTCTGATATTAGCTACCCAATAATAATGCATAAAACTGGGAAGAGCCAAACCAACTGAGTATGAGGTTTCTGCGATATATTTTTCTTTTTCTTTTTTTTAACATTTTATGCTCAATTGGGGCTTGGATTGTTTTTGAAAAGTTGGACTTTTTTAACCTTTTATGATGTATTTATTGTATGATTTTGTTTTAAGCGATGTGACACTGTGATTATGGATGAGCTGGTGATGCGGAACAAATTTCTGAGAAATCAGACAGTAAAGTATTATCTTATCTTTATCCTGGGCTGTTTTTTTATTCCATATAAATATTTGATTATTTAGATTAGAGAAAAAAGTTTTAGTTACAAAGACTGGCACACACTAAAACAAATATAAAAACTCAGGAAGTATGTTCATCTTGACCATGTTAATTCTTCCACCTAAAGAGAGAGGTAAGAAGTCCCAACGCTCAAGATCCTGTTTAAGACTTGATGACAAAGGTGGAAATTGGCCTTATAAGAATCTTTAAAATCCTGTGTAACCCATATACCCAAATACTCAAAGTTAAAGTTAATTTAAAGGGAGTCAACATATAATATGACTTATTTACAGGGGTGATGGGCACAAGTGCACTTTTCTGAAAGCTTACCTTGTATCCTGATATTGTTCCAAATGTTCTAAGCAACGTTAATACTTCCAGCAGGGTTGAAAGAGATTCTGGTATATTGAACAACATATCATCTGCGTAAAATGAAACTTTATGCTCCAAGCCTCCGCGACGAATGCCCTCGATGAGGGGGCTTTGTCTCGAGGCTAGTGCAGGTGGCTCAATTGCAAAAGCAAGTAGGAGCGATGAAAGAGGACAACCCTGCCTTGTTTCTGATAAAAGGTGTTCTTGTATTCAATTGCTTCACCATCAACTGCTCGTGCACAGGCTTCCACTTAATCAACTGTTAAATACATGTGTTGGATAAATTTAACAGTACATCTGGGCAACATCACATAGAAAGGGATTGAGAAGGGCATAGCCTTTAAAGAAAAACTAGAAGGTGATTGAGTGCAAGATAAATCTGACTGATAATGGACATAGAATCTGAGAGGGAAGGGAAGCTTTGACCGGAACCCTCCTCAAATACTAGTGCCACGGAAAATTCCATTTATGGGTGAGACCAGAGACTTTCCAAAAGCTTGGTTTGTTACAGGAGTGTGACTCTTCCATTGTTACGATTTGATCATGATTCTTGCAGACATATTTCAACTTAAAAACAATTTAAAATTGATTTATTATTAAAACTGATTCATAATTCATACCTTGTGTTAAAAAGTCAGTTAAATGGATATGTATGTCTGCAGCATACCAAGAGGCTGGTTGATGTGATCTGACACAAAGACAGCCACATTGGGGAGAAACAGCCAACACACCTGCTAAGTATGAACATAAAAATGAGACAGTACTGTGCTAAACTACTGCTGAAAACGTACTTTATACAAAAGTGTATTTAAAAATGAGTACATAAGAAGAAATTGATATTTTCAATTGACTTTCAATCCTTTATGAATAAATGCATTTTAAATGCAAACAACATTTTGAGACCCTCAATATGATAGACTTCTAAATCTGTGCAGAGTGAACTGGCCTTTGTTTCTGCATCTGTCTTTGTATCTATAGACATCTATAGACATTGTGTGTCTGAAAAAATGGACCAAAGTACCCCCATAGGTTGTTTTATCATTATAAAACTAAAAACAATACAAACTGGATGGTGCTGTACAGCGATACAGCTGGACAGCAAGATAGTTACTGCATCAAGCAGGTTGGGAGCTTTCTGTGTGATGTTTGCAATCCTTCCATTTGTGGGTTTTCTTAGGGTACTCCAGTCCCCACATATACAACTAAAATCCCACAAAAGCCTTTAGGAAGTGGCAGGTACAACATCCCTTTAAGGGCCAATGTAGAAACAAAGTCCCATTTCTTCATCAGCTCAAATCCCAGAGCAAGTGCCCAGTCTCTATCCTGTTGGATAGATATTGTGTTTGTGGCTGTAGGCCTATATAACTGCCACAAACACAGTATTCGATCATCTTGACAACAAGGACAAATTAAATGTAAGACAACAACAAATACATTTTAAATAAACAAATATAGCCTATGCTTTATGTCACCAAATTTAACAGGTGGAAACACATGTGCAATTAATAATTAACAAAAAGAGGAAATGCATGTTTGATGAAATAAAGATCTAAAAACTGTATCTAAAAATGCTTGAGCTTGCAAACTGTGCACTTTAAAAATGTGCAAACACTTTCAGCTTAATTATGCTTTATTTAAAAACTTTATGCTTGACACATTTCTTACAACCCCAGTAGTAACGACCTTTGTTACTGGAGTGGTCCTAATTATGCTGATGTGTTCTATCCTCTATTTACTTACATAATCTCCAAAACTTGGGTATGACCTTAAGATGGAGACAAGTGACAAACGTTAGTACAGCAATGCTTTTTTAAAGGTAAGCTTACGACTTCCATTACTTACATTTGCAGCCATTTTTCCGCATTTCTAAAAACTGTCCCATGTAGTAAAATTTAATTAAGCTGTATCAGCTGTCCTCCGTTTCCGTGTTTGATTAAACCTTTCGTATATCAAAATTATTGATTAATCATTGTTTTTATTTCCCCTGTGCCTTCTGTGCAAATTTTACTTTTGCAGTGTGTTATGAAGAACGGTCGTCACACAGGCCGGATTCTTAAAGGCCTGCTCCCATTCGGAATAGGTCGACTGCCTGATGATGTCGGGCACCTCCCTGGACAGGAACCCGTTTTTTTTCTGTTTTCTAACAAACAAAACATCGCATAGTAGGCTTTATTGCTATAAATTACACCACCCGTCATATTTTACTCTGCGAAGGGGCCACACATTTCAAAGTAATCCACTGCCCGATTCCATTTGGAAAATGGGGAGCGAAAATACTTTCCCCACCGTCGAGGGAGAGTAGAGTCGTCTGACTAGTTTTGAACCCTCCGTCTACCCCAACTTAGAAAGCGTATTTTGAAAATAATTACGAAAAACTGAATGAAAGCACGATTTGTCGGAGACCACGAATACTCACAGCAAGAATATTTTACCAAGTAAGAGCCGCTTACACGTCACATAGTCTATTTTTCCTCTCCCTTTGCTACAGCTGACAAAAGTTTGGGGCATTGTTGCTCATAATACCAAAATCGGCGCGTACCCTGTCTTAACTGCAGGACAAAAAACACTTCGAGGCTTCAAAGAAAATCATACAGGTATTTCGGACATTCTTGCAAGAACTTTAATGTGAGTTTAATGTAACCTCGAAGAATATTTGTTTCTGTGTGTCTTATGTCAACAAGGAAAAACAGAGATGATAGAATGGCTGTTGCGCAGGAGGGTAGTTTGAATACTAATGTAGGCTATAAGGCGCTTTTAAATTACTCAACTAACCTGGGGTGTTAAATGTCGATTTACAAGGATTACATTAAACACTTACTTTGCTTCTCACTTCAGCTGACAATCCGTAGGATGGCCCTTTATTAAAATGTGCCATTTTCCTCTTTTTCGACAATTTCGACTCAAACTCCTTGGTTAGACGGTGATGACTTCCTTCCTCTGATAAACTCGTCAAACAATGGTTTCCTCGGCCCCAAAAACGTCTGGTTACGAATAGATCAGTCCGTTCTCACCGAAACACCACCACCGAATCCACTTTCTTCAGAACTAGCACAGATTGCAAATAATGTCCTCGGGTTTGTTGACGTAGGCACAACGGCCAATCACCGCACTCGAATTTTACGGAGTTACGCCCTCTTTTGATGCTCCTCGGTTAAGCTGGTGGGAGAGTATCTGTAGTTTCCAGCCAATGCATGACTGTATGCGAAGACACTCTTTTCTATCGGTACTTAAGTGGAGAAACCCTTTATTTTGATAAATACACCAGAAACCATTGCCATCAGTTTTCCGGGGTGCGTTAAGTCGTTCCAAGCAAGTAGACACTGTCGAAAACATGCTGATGAGCCGTTCTGTCGACAGGAAAGGGATCCGTCTCTTATGGTCAGAGTGGGGAATGCTTAAACTGATCAACAGTTGTCTCTGATCTTGTAAAGCAACTACTCTGATGTTCTTCGCTAGAAATACTTGATCTAAGTGCATATATGGGCCATTCTACCGAATTTGTCCAAACTGTGGTCCCACACTAAAAAAACTATGTAACAAAACAGTTAAGAATTCAGACTTTATATATTTACTAAGATTCTGTTATGATCTATTTAACACACAAGACAGCAAATAGATAGTAATAAGCTTAATATATACAACATCATCATTTAGGCTATAGTGTACTTTCTATTGGGGAGTGGTTGTCCCAACCCCTAAGCCCTAAATTTCGATCTATAAAAATAATACTTGAAACAATTTTGTATTTTTTTTCAATGATTTTTTTTTAAATATCTTGTTGATTTCTTTTAAACAGCATTGAAAAGATTTTGATGTATTGCGGGTTTATTTTTTAATTTAAAAAGATCATTCAAAAAATGCTGTCCCACGCTTTCATGTCACACCCGAAACACAGATATTTTTACCACATAGGTTGAGCCTGGTTTTTAGCCACACCTCTGTATTTTTGATCAGGCAGAGACTCAGCATCCCTCTACCTCATGGCATCATGGCGAGTAGTTACCTCTCATCATTTTGGAGTAAATGTGTTCCAAAATCTGAAAATCTGTTGGGAACATTTTTAATTGTCACTACCAAACAGATATTCTCTGTAATTAGGTAAACTTTTGGAGGTTTAATGCAACACATTATGTTTTTATGGGTGTACACCTGTTCAAACATCCATTTGCTGGCCATGTGGTTGGTAGCATTTTTTAGTTATTAGCTAAAATAAGCTAAAATTGTCACAACCGAAACAGATGGTAGAGTTTCGGTTGTGACAACATGTAATGGTCCACTCACTTAAGTCAATGTTTGATCATTATAACCTCTTAAAACATGTAGATAATGCTGATTCATTTTTTTTAATTATACAGCATCAGGAGAAAGTAACAGGGAGAGATGAAAAAACACCAATATGGCAAAACAAAATATTTGAAAAAGTAGACTTAAAGCCCACGGGTGTCGATCACGTTATTCTTAAGAAGTTGTTTGTTTTGTTTTAAGTTCATTAAAGTTCTTGCATAACACTTTCTGTTGTGTGTATTTTTTTTTTTTTAAAAAGATGTTTTAAGGGACTGTGAGGAGTTTCTAAATAATTACAAAAAGTCTCACTTTTAGATACATGCCTGATGGAAATACACACTTATCCATGAGTTTCATAGCATCAAAATAGGTTATCTATAAATGCTATTCCTTAGCCTTCCGGTCAGGTCGGACCGGGCTGGACTGGCCTGGATACTCAACTTCAGGAACAAGACAAATAAAACTAGAGCAAATTTATATTATTCTGACACGTCTTAGAGCACTGGGTTGTAAGTAGTGATATATGGCCAGCTACAAAACTACGATACTAAGTTTTCTAAAAATTGCTTGTTGTCACACATCAAAAACTACAGCTACGTAACTAGAAAGAGATACATTACCTCGTCGCTTTGCATCCTGAAAGTTGTTGAAAAAATTAGTTGTAAAGCAATGCAGAGTTCTGAGGAAGGTCTGAGTTTCATTCATTTAGCATCACAACAAATACACGCTTTGGCTTGTGGTGCGTTCCAGTTGTAGTCGGAAGTTGGAATTTCTGAGTTTCGAGTAGGAATCTAAAACTGAAACGTCCCCCGAAGTGGAAATTTCCTGCTGGGAACTCGGTGAAACCTCGCCACCCCCGAGTTGACAATCGAAGATGGATGCCCCCAGTGCGAACAATTATTTAGCTCCCGTAATAATCAATTTATTTGCACTTCTGTCTGGGGTGTGTTGCTCGAGATCAGCTGTATACATGGGCCAAAAAGTCGAAAAGTAATTTTTGCTTAGGAAGGTTCCTAACGGAGTGAAATGAACTGGAAGTAGTTCGTGATTAGAGCTGTTCGAATAGTTTAAATGCATAGGAGAGGTGGCTCAATGCTTCCTTTATTATCTCCTTTAGCATAGGATACACCGGACCATCCTTTACGAAAGGAGAGGAGATTATTCTGTCCTACAATTCACCGCGGCAACAGCTTTTATAAACAGCGCGTATTCCGACTGCATCCGAATTCAACCAAATAATGACGAACAAATCACACAGACCATCTAAGTTACCACTGCTGTTCATCCTTTCTAAAGTTTACCAAAACCTGCCTTAACTTTCCAGCAGTCTGATTCTCTGAAGAGAGCAGGATATGAGACATTCGATGTTGATTATGTTTTAAACTTGGTTCAATATTAATCATTTGTACACCATTACATTGCGGTCTTAACAATTTCTGCCTTTCTTTCCTTCAGTTCACTGAAGGAAAGAAAGGCACTGATTGGTGTTCATGTTGATAATGAGAGGACAGATTTATTTAAATCCTCACTTCCAACATCGGTTATGCAGATGCAATTTTTACCAGGTTATTATGTTCAATGTTATCTGAAAGGAACAACATTGTCATGATTAATGAGCACTTCAATGATGCGTCTTTTGTAGTCCACCTTCAGAAAATTGTAGTTTCACCCCAGCAGTAACATCCGCCGACACATGATGACAAAGCGTAGTGAAAGTGTAGTCGGATTCCCTCTGTATGGCAGTATTCCTTTCCTAAGTCCTTCTGAATTCTCCTTTCTCCTTTCCTTAACCTCATGACGTTTTCCATCAGGGTTAAGGAAAAGTAGATAGGAAAGGACTTAGGAGGTGACTATTCGACCGCAGCCATAGTATTGTTAGACTTATATTTACAAAAATGTTGCCATAGTGATAATCACATTCTTCATACAATAACACAGGGCGTGCTAACAACAGCTAACCATAACCTGGTAGATCGGCATGTTTTTTTCCGACTTCAACTGGAACGCCAATAAGTCAGAGATGATGTCACTCCTAGTTCAGAGGTTACTGGAACACAGCATTACGACAGTCACCACGCGTGCTCATGGGTAGCAGAGTCTTAGTGTCGCCAGTAATAGATTCTCCTCATAGCACCTTTAAAAGCAATATCTTCAGAATGTTCAATAATTATAACTCATGTTTGACCCTCTAACTCCCAGCTCAACTGTTTGGCAGAAGTCAATACATTCAGGAATGTTTAATGTGTAAAAAAAAAATCATTGTTTATTTGTGACAGAAAAAACTGCTTTAACAGCTTAAACTACTTTTTAATGTTACAGTAGATGCGTTGTGATGTTTGAGTAGGCTAATGCTGGCCTTCAAAGTAAATGTCATTTGATTGATTATAAACATTTGTGTTCATAATATTCCCAATGTAAGACATGTTTGACGTTAATACTAAGCAATAAGGTGGAGGGAATATGATACAACCTTGCAAACAAAAAAATAGTGGTCACTACCAAAATAGTGCAGTCACAACTGAAACACTGGTTGTTTTGTAAAAAATAAAGGATATTGAGTCATCAACTAACATTTTATGATGACTGTTCTTTAAATGTATGTTCAATTTCATAACTCATTAACTCTGAGATCTATATAATCAGTGAAATTCATCTTACAAGAAAAGATTGGATTTTGATTTTGATGAGTCTTAGAAATTGAACTTTGGAAAATGTTTAAAATATCATTTTTATTGATTTTGTTGTAAAACCCGTCAAGAAAAATTTGTAAAAATATTCTTTAGATGGGGCATGGAAGTACAATATGAACAGATTAATATAATACCTTTTATTGCAGTGTGTTGCTATGTTTCGGTTGTGACACATTTTGGAAGAGGAAAAAACATTTCAAGAACAGACAGAAATTAGAATATGAATATTGACTACACTACACAAGATATATGTACCTTAGATATGGTACAACATATGTATGGACAAAGTTTTGGGAAAAAAAAACACTTAAAAAAAAAAATTTCCAACCCTGCACTTTGGACAAATTCGGTAGAATGGCCCATATAAAGGTTGTATGAGGAAATGCCAAAGAGAGAATTCTCCCTCCCTCTAACCTGGGTTTTCCTCCCCAGTGCTCCTCCGAATAAGGAACGTGACTTTACCATTAGAACTGACTTACAAAGAGTACCCCTTACCCACCAAAATGCCCACAAACTAATTTATTCTTCGATATATTTATTTCAGTACAACATCAAATATACAGCAGAGTCAAATCCTGCATAATGTTTGGTGTCACATCAAATGAATGAATATTTCAGTATTATAAAAAAAAAAAAATACAGAAAAAACATTTATTTCTGAGCTTTCCAAATATAAGCACAACATAATAAATTCCCACAGAGCATTTCACTCATGGGTAACAATTTTCACACTATTCTTCCAAGGAAAATTGATTTGGGGTACCTGTCCCTCAAAGGCGACCACTGCACAAAGAAATAGTCTGATATAGGGTAAATGATCTTCCCTGTGAGGGACAGTGTCTGAACCCTGCAAATGCTTTCAACATAAACGATCAGGACTTTCTTCATTCCCAGAATCCCAAGCAGTAGTCCAGCCACACACAAGGGAACACAGGTCCCTGGGCCATTACAGAGCACCTGAAAAACACAAAGAAACAAAAGAAAGAGAAAAATTTCTGAGAAGTGACAAAACTTCAATTCTCCTGAGCCCTTATGAAGTAGGATTTTGGGATATTTGATAAAATTCATAAACAAAGTTCTATAATAATACAAAATATGCCTTTAAAAGAGACATGTATATGTTTTTAACATCTCCGTATCCAGGCAAGGAAAAATGCTGAAGAATTTGTTTCAAAGCAGTATTCCTCTGGTTTCTAAATAACTTATTTTGTCAGAGGACCACTAAAAGTAATGCATTTTTCCATCCTTAAATTAAAAAAAGTAAGAGTAGTATGATGTTCTTCAAACTGAGCACCTGAGAGCTAAATGTGCAACACTAATTAGTATTAAAAGGTCCATTCCTGATGATTCTCGAATGGATAGTAATGGACTTGTAAAGAGTTATCTATTTATCTTGCAACTCAAAGGACTTTTTACACCATGCCCCAGCTGCCCACTCGTGCTCATGTTTACTTACCGACAGTTACAATTTTCACCTAAGTTATCCATCTATATTTGTTAATGACATTGACCCACTTTCATACCCTTTAACATACCACTGGTGCAGTAGAGGGAGCAATTATTGGCTAAATGTCTTTCCTAAGGGCACGTTACCAGGCTAAAACCCTCATACTCAAAACTGACAAACCAGCAAATCCCTTAACTGAGCCCCCGGTGTTTATGAAAAATTCAGGACATACAGTACTGCTCCTAAAATGCTCAAAATTTGTTGTGCCTTTATACTGATGTTAAATTGATAGATTACATATTTAATAGAAAAGCAATGGTGAACGTACATCGGTCAAAAAAAGAGAAAAGAAATATGGTAAATACATTGTGCATATGCTTTATTGGCAAAAGTAATCTTGATGAAGATAGCCCAAAGAGCTAATTCAGGCATGGGGCAGCTGAGGAGTTTGGGTTTACAGAAAACCAGACAGCTCTTGTGTATGGAGAAGTCATCATGCTCTCAAAGAAGAAAAAGAGCAGTGCAGCTTGTCTTTACTTTGCTCTGGAAACAAAACTGCCCTCTATTCTGCATTAATAAAGAAAAGCTATTCTACTAAACCCAAAGTTCCACAGGTTTGACAGTAAAAGATTAACTGTTTATGAAACCCTGCTTTAAAATGATGATGCTATATAATTTCCTCCTGCAACATACGTATATTGAGCTTCTTTTGAGGGGGCCTATGTGGGTCTTTTTATGCACATCAATTTCAATGGCATCTTTATTTATTTTCTACGAACACTCATTCTTCTGTAAAACACTGCAGTCCAAACAGTGAAATGAAAACATACATAAAGATTGTAACATATTTGATCACAGACTTAACCAATATATACCTTTTTACCATTACATCTTTTGAAGTCAATGTTAGTAACCATTTTTGACACAAGTAAATTCTGCGTAAGAATTCCTGTGATTTTAACCTCTAAATGCTAACTGTGCTGTGCTTTGACTGTCTGTGATCCTATGAAATGTTTCTTTAATGGTCATTGAGGACACATAGCCTGAAGAAATAATTCTATTAAGATATATTTTGTGCATTTCGAATTTCAATTGAGAATTCCCCACAAAGTATCGTAATTTAAACAGGTTATACATATCTGCAAGTAAGAAAACACCAGTCATGGGGTGCTGGTTTGGCAGAGTGGTTAGCACCCCATGTACTTACTTCTGCCAGTCCAGGTTCGAATCCCACCTGTGATCAGTTTGCAGAGTGTCTTCCCCTTCTCTCTCACCCCCTTTCACAAGCCTATCCACTGTCTCTCTCCTAACAATAAAGGCACAAAATGCCCAAAAAATACATTTAAAAAAAAAAGAAAGAAAAAAGAAAACACCAGTCATTGTCCCAATAGTAAAAATTAAATGTATGCTTTTTTTTTTTTTAAATGACATTTCTTAAGAAATATATGGGCCATTCTACCGAATTTGTCCAAACTGTGGTCCCACACTAAAAAAACTATGTAACAAAACAATTAAGAATTCAGACTTTACATATTTTCTAAGATTCTGTTATGATCTATTTAACACACAAATAGATAGTGATAAGCTAAATATATGCAAAATCATCATTTATACTGTACTTTCTATTGGGGAGTGGTTGTCCCAACCCCTAAGCCCTAAATTTCAACCTATGAAAATAATACTTGAAACAATTTTGTATTTTTTTTCAATGATGTTTTTTAAAATATCTTGTTGATTTCTTTTAAACAGCATTGAAAATATTTGGATGTATTGCGGGTTTATTTTTTTAATTTAAAAAGATCATTCAAAAAATGCTGTCCCACGCTTTCATGTCACGCCCAAAACACAGATAGTTTTACCACATAGGTTGAGCCTGGTTTTTAGCCACACCTCTGCATTTTTGATCAGGCAGAGACTCAGCATCCCTCTACCTCATGGCATCATGGCGAGTAGTTACCTCTCATCATTTTGGAGTAAATGTGTTCCAAAATCTGAAAATCTGTTGGGAACATTTTTAATTGTCACTACCAAACAGATATTCTCTGTAATTAGGTAAACTTTTGGAGGTTTAATGCAACACATTATGTTTTTATGGGTGTACACCTGTTCAAACATCCATTTGCTGGCCATGTGGTTGGTAGCATTTTTTAGTTATTAGCTAAAATAAGCTAAAATTGTCACAACCGAAACAGATGGTAGAGTTTCGGTTGTGACAACATGTAATGGTCCACTCACTTAAGTCAATGTTTGATCATTATTACCTCTTAAAACATGTAGATAATGCTGATTCATGTTTTAAATTATAAAGCATCAGGAGAAAGCAACAGAGAGAAATGAAAAAAACACCAATATGGCAAAACAAAATATTTGAAAAACTACACCTTTAGCACGAGGGTGTCGACCACGTTATTCTTAAGAAGTTGTTTGTTTTGTTTTAAGTTCATTAAAGTTCTTGCATAACACTTTCTGGTGTGTGTATTTTTTTTTTTTTAAAAAAGATGTTTTAAGGGACTGTGAGGAGTTTCTAAATAATTACAAAAAGTCTCACTTTTAGATACATGCCTGATGGAAATACACACTTTAAGATGAGTTTTATAGCATCAAAATAGGTTATCTATAAATGCTAATCCTTAGCTTCACGGTCGGGTCGGACAGGGCTGGACTGGCCTGGATACTCAACTTCAGGAACAAGACAATTAAAACTAGAGCAAATTTATATTATTCAGACATGTCTTAGAGCACCAAGCTGTAAGTAGTGATATATGGCCAGCTACAAAACTACGATACTAAGTTTTCTAAAAATTGCTTGTTGTCACACATCAAAAACTACAGCTACGTAACTAGAAAGAGATACATTACCTCGTCGCTTTGCATCCTGAAAGTTGTTGAAAAAAGAAGTTGTAAAGCAATGCAGAGTTCTGAGGAAGGTCTGAGTTTCATTCATTTAGCATCACAACAAATACACGCTTTGGCTTGTGGTGCGAGTTGTAGTCGGAAGTTGGAATTTCTGAGTTCCAAGTAGGAGACTACAACTGAAACGTCCCCAGAAGAGGGAATTTCCTGCTGGGAACTCGGTGAAACCTCGCCACCCCTGAGTTGACAATCGAAGGTGGATGCCCCCAGTGTGAACAGTTATTTAGCTCCTGCAATAATCAATTTATATGCACTTCTGACTGGGGTGTGTCGCTCTAGATCAGCTGTATACATCGCATTGTTAGACATATATTTACAAAAATGCTGCCATAGTGATAATCACATTCCTCATGTGATATTTGTGAACAACAATGCAGGGCATGCTAACAACAGCTAACAATCGCCTGGTAGATCGGCATGTTTTTTTCCGACTTCAACTGGAATGCCGATAAATCGGAGATGATGTCACTCCCAGTTCCGAGGTTACTGGAACGCGGCATAACGACAGTCCCCGCACGTGCTCATGGGTAGCAGAGTCTTAATGTTGCCGGTAATAGATTCTCCTCATAGCACCTTTAAGTAATATTACAGTAGATGCGTTGTGATGTTTGAGTAGGCTAATACTGGCCTTCAAAGTAAATGTCATTTGGTTGATTATAAACATTTGTGTTCATAATATTCCCAATGTAAGACATGTTTGAAGCTAATATTAAACAATAAGGTGGAGAAAATATGATACAACCTTGCAAACAATAGTAATAGTGGTCTCTACCAAAATAGTGCAGTCACAACCGAAACAGTGCAGTCACAACCGAAACACTGGGTGTTTTGTAAAAAATAAAAGATATTGAGTCATCAACTAACATTTTATGATGACTATTCGTTAAATGTATGTTCAGTTTCATAACTCATTAACTCTGAGATCTATACAATCAGTGGAATTCATTTTACAAGAAAAGATTGGATTTTGATTTTGATGAGTCTTAGAAATTGAACTTTGAAAAATGTTTAAAATATTTTTATTGATTTTGTTGTAAAACCTTTCAAGAAAAATTTGTAAAAATATTCTTTAGATGGGGCATGGAAGTACAATAAGAACAGATTAATATAATACCTTTTTTTGCAGTGTGTTGCTATGTTTAGGTTGTGACACATTTTGGGAGTAGAAAAAACATTTCAAGAACAGGCAGAAATTAAAATATAAATATTGACTGCACTATACAAGATATATGTACCATAGATATGGTACAACATATGCATGGACAAAGTTTTGGGAAAAGAAACACTTTGAAAAAAAAATTTCCAACCTTGCACTTTGGACAAATTCGGTAGAATGGCCCATATATAAAGACCTATTAGAAGAGGTTATGAAATGTTGTGTCACCATATTAGAACAAAACTGCCTCAAGGAAACTGGGATTCCAGTGGCAATAAAGTATTACAAATAAAAGGTATATGCTTTAAAAGTAGATCTAAACAGAAATGGAAGGAAATATAAATACATATAAATAAAAGACAAACAGTTAAAGCTTCAAGCAGCGTTGGAAGGGTTCTTGCTCTGTCGCAGGTCCCTCATGACCGTTTGACCTCCTTTTTGAGGGTTTCATCCCTTTTCATCTGAACAGCTCTAGTTTAGAGTTCTGCAGCTTTGTCAGGAGCCTCAGTCTTTATAATGGGTGTGTATTACACATTCCATTGTCCAATCTTCAGTCATGTGATCAGCTATGGACATCAAAGGCAGAGAATAGTGACATCATCCCTTCTCTTACAGTTTTTCACGGTTCTTAACACACAATAATCGATAATTTGGCACAGTTTGCAAAACCCTCACTTCAAGTACCAACTGCTCGGCCCAATTTGCCACATCTAAACACTCCCTTATCTGCATTAGACTGACTTTCCTTCTTTACACTCTGATGTCAATGACACATCACCTTGTTGTCAAAGCTGTACACACAATGGTCAGTTGTTGCACACACCCCAATTGAAATCTCGAAGCATCAACCCACAACACACAGTTATGCAAACCCCTAAACACCCAGGTCTAGTGAGCAATTTTCAATCAGGAGAACTGCAGCATAAAAGGGCCTTGAGCCTCTGCTTTGTTTGGTGAGCACTGAACTATGGACAACTACAACCAGAGAAGGAGAGGGGGAAGAGTGAGAAGACCTTTTGACTTTTTTTCCCTTTTTGTTCACGTACATTTTCTTTAGAAATGCCTGTGCACTGAAACACTGTAAATAAAACAATGATTTGCTGCATACTTGTGTGATATTTTATGTTTGATGAAGTGGGCCGACACAGACATTTTCCAAAAGGAAAAATGGGTAACTCTAATGAGTTATTGCTATTCACATTGTGTGTTGCATTTCTATAATTGGGTTTTCAGTTTTGCACTTCAGTGTCCTGTGAATGCTTGGTAGTGTGCAGCAAATGCTGAGCTGTGTGTATCAATTGACTGGTATGTGTGTGTTATTGGAGAATGTGGCTGTGTGTATCAAATGAGAACACGAGTTCCATTTTGTGAACAGTTAAGAGATTTGATGGGAAAGAGCCATCTTGTAAGGGGAGTGTCAGGTTTAGCATTTTGTGTGTTAGGTTGTCAGGTTTGTGTGTACAATTTGAAGGAATCCGTTAGTGGTTTGAGAAACGTGTGTTAAGAACTGTGAAAAACTGTAATCACTCTTAGATTGAGTGGCAACTTGTGAAATACCACCTCACAGATGCCACAATTTTGACCAACTCCCTCCAATAACATAATCTCCTGGTGTTTCCTTTCTCAGGAATCCAGTCATGTAATTTTTAAAAATGTGGTTATTGGTTTTGTTTTGTTTCTGGAGGCCTAACTGCCAGAGGTGGTGTGGTCCTGAGTTTTTCTTTCTCCAGAGAAAGAGAACGAAAGAGAGAGAGAAAGAAAGAGAGAAAGAGAGAAAGAAAGAGAGAAAGAAAGAGAGAAAGAAAGAGAGAAAGAAAGAAAGAAAGAAAGAGAGAAAGAAAGAAAGAAAGAAAGAAAGTAAGTTTTGGAAGCTATACAACAGAATGAAGCCGAGGATGAGAGCAATCGAGCTGCAAAGAAAAGACATATGAGGGTAAGCCAATGGTAGCTACCATTAGCATGCTAGGCCGTATCGCTCATGACTCATCGATTACGACATTGTCTGATCAACCAGTAGCCGTCAGTCTGTGACGTCATCTTTTAGTATCGTCTCATCTCGCTTGGAACCAGAGCGGAGTAGGTACTAAAACTAGCTTGTTTTAGGAGGTACCAGGCTAGTGGAAACACATTGCAAATCGAGTAGGGCCGAATAGAGTAGGGTAAGGTGTGCTAGTGGAAAAGGGTCATAAGTTACATTGATATGTGTTTCTACAGCTCTATTAGGAGTTTCAGTCTTTATAATGGCTGTGTATTACACATTCCATTGTTCCTCCTTCAGTCACATGATGGACAAATTAAGGTTTAAAGATGCGTGGAATAAATATAATAATAAGAAAGAAACAATACAAAAACAATAGGGTCCTTGCCCTAAGGGCTAGGACCTCTTCTAGCAGGAGCTTGAAGAGGTCCTTCCCCATTGGGAGAGGACCTTAAAAATATATGGCAGTAGTGGTTGGGTACTGCTCTTCCCACCTGTCTCCTCATACAGTGCCATATTCTTAAATGCCAACAACTCATTCTTGCAGTGACAGTTTATAGAGCCCCAAATTCACTTTTTTCCTCCTTTAAACTGAATTCTCAGACCTTTTATCAGTCTTACACACAACTCGTAATACCTGCATTTTAATTAGTGATTTTAACATTCATGTTGACAACCTGGCAGATACCAGAACCAAACGGTTCTTAGATGTACCAGAATGTTTGGATTTTAAGCAGCATGTCAACACACCAACTCACAAGCATAACATATCTTGGATTTAGTGATATCATTTGTCTTAATATCATCATCTCATCTGTGACCGATCTTGCTCTCTCAGACCATTATTGTGTGTTTTTTAAACAGTCTGGACCACCTACTCCCCATAAACACAGACTGTGCAGTCCAAAAACGGTACATTACCCCTGAAGTAGACACAGCTCTCACATCACAGATCACAGTCTACAAAAATACCATAACACCATCATCAGTGAACTACTGGTCACAAACTTAAACCACAAACTCAGGACAGTGTTTGATTCAGTTGCTCCTTTTAAAAACTAAGAAAAGTCTGTACTAGGGATGTAACGGTTACCGGTAAAATGGTAAACCGCGGTAAAATTTCCCATGGTAATCATTACTGCGTCCTATATAAATTACCTTTAAACCGTGTTTGTTAACCACAATGCGTCAAAAATGCATGGTGATGCTGTTCTTTGCCTGGAAATACCGGAGCTATGAGTCTCTTCCTGGATGAAGCAGCCTTATGGGTAGCGCGCATGCGCAGTTTGCACTGTTTGGCCTCAGCAAAAGTTAGAGGCAGCGGTTATTCCCCTCTGAAAACGGACTCTTCAGTCGAACTGGAGAATTTGAATTTCCATGCAGGAAATGCGTTGAAATGCCAAGTGTGACTGCTGAAAATGTGAAATGAAATCGCTAAAAGTTGTGAGGATTTCACCCGCTTCTCCAGTTGCTCCCCCTTCCCTCTCGGATTTTTCTCCTTTCTCTCTCCTGTGGCTGTGGCTGGACGTTGCTGTGGAGCTGACCTGACCTGGTTTCCTCACCTGTTCCTCGTCAACGCTGATGACACCCACTATATATGCCGGGAGCTTCTACTCGTCTACTCGTCGCCGGCTGATTGCACTTCATTTGTGGTTCGTTCTTAGCCCAAGTACTGGTGCTGGCCTTAAGCCCTGTCTCCGACACTCAGAGCTCATTCTTTCTCTTGTGATGGTGTTGTGTGACTTTGCTCTCCAGTGCTCTCTTTTTTGTCTTCCAGGTCTCCACGAGCTCCTGCCACCACCACCACCCTTTTGTATATAATCACGTTTTGATTGTTCACATTTTTGGATCTTTGTTCCAATAAATCCTGAGTTCTCACTTTTTACTGATCGTGTGCCTCTGCTCTGGGTCCATTATAACACCGTATCCTAACAAAAAGTAACGCAAAGAAAGTTGACAATGTGACATGAATATTTGTAAGCAGTAAATCACGTCTGAAAATATGTGAAATGTGCAATAAAAATGTTTGAGGAAAAATAAAGATACTGGAGCTCTGGTCTGCAGGTCACGTGACCATGCCCTAACTTCAAAGAAATCTGCAAAAGTTGATGCTGCTTCAACAGTCATATCTGAGAAACTGTAGCAGACAGTGAAAAGTGCACTAAAAATGTTTGCAGTTGTGAAAGAAAGCAGAAAATGAATGAATGGTAAAATGTGGTGATATTTGTAAATGCACCAAATAAAGTGGCCAGTCAGTGTAATAAATGCGAAGTGAGGTTGAGAGTGTAAAGAAAAGCATGAATATGCTATTGTAATGAAGAATCTGTATTAGATGGAGAAGAAAAGTACAACTGCCTCTGCCTGGATTTGAGCCGGCAAGCTTTTGACTGATAGTCCGGCGCTCCAATCACTCAGCTACAGAGCAAACATATGCCGAGTCATCGAAAGCACAGTATTTCAACTGTTTTTATAGTGCGCATGCATAGTCTCACTGAGACAAACTATGTCAGATTAAACTTTGCAGCGGGTTTCACGTGTAAGATGAAAAGGTCGTCGACGTTTTGATGTATAAATCATGTTTGTGGAGGATGGTCTGACGAAGTTATAACAGGATAATTCTGCTGAGTCCGCAGCAGACGCCGCACTCTGAGAAGTAACGTGAAACGCTCTAAGAACACGGATTTCCACAAAACTTGGTGTTGCTTAAAAATTCATATTTAAAAAAACTATAGAAGCCAGCAAAAAGCTGAAGGTATGTAAAAATAGCTGAGAAGCCAGAGCATCTTTGAAAGCACGAATGAAGTCTGTAGGTAGAAGTATGCCCAATCTGTGGAGTGTCAAAGTTGCAGAAGTTTTCAGCAGCAGGGCAAAGTGTTATAAAATAACACACGTTTCGACAACCCCCGCCCAGGTCCAGCAGCGGACAGTTCAAAATAAATGATGCTGCTACTTCAAGTAAGTTTACAAACGGTCGGTTCTTCTCACAAATGCATCAGACATCCCCGGGCAGAGGACTTTAAAGGCCAAAATATAATATAAAAGGATTGGTATATTATTGATTTGCTTGGCTATATTAGAAAACTTTGTTTCATTTTGTCAGTTGCAAGTGACACTTTGCTAAGCCACGCCCCCTTGGTTACTGTTGCTAGGCCTGTCAAACTTTCCCTTCTAGAATAAGAAATATGGAGTTTTTAGTGAAATCAATGAGTGTTATTCAAACATCTGAACAGATTCTTCAGATACTTTAGAAAGAAGTAGCCAGAAAACGTCTCCAGTATGTTTTAGAGATACATCACCAAATCAAATGTTGGCAGAGTTAAAGTGAAATCAAAACAATTAAACTAAGAACAATAGTGTTCTTGTAGAGTAGGGTAAGCCAATATATTCTGTTTAAATTGAAATTAATTTTAATTTGTCTTTCATTGTTGTTGTGTTTACCCATTTCTATGGTGGTCATACACAAAATGCTAAAATATATCAGTATGTCAGAACTTGTTTCTGTAACACATATTTCTGGTTCACATATTTCAATGGCTCAGGGTTTAACAGAAGTAACCTACTATTGATACGTCTTAGTTTGTTAACATTATCTTACCTGACACATAGCGCTCATGATAGCTAGCACCTTACTTTGGAACAAATGCAGGTGTTCTTAGGCTTTATCCACACTCAGCATCTTTCTATTTGCATCTTGGGCTTGGGAAAGGCCAAAAAAAATCCACACCACCCTACAAACTTCTCAAATATTGACTGTTAGACTTGTAAGTGCTGTATGCACACAGCTTAGGCATATTGATTTCTTTTGAAAGCTTGACAGGCCTCCTGTGCAATTTAATGGTTTCTAACCTAGGATAGGACAGTAGCCCTTTGTGGGAGGGGCTTAGCAAAGGGTCACTTGTACTCTCAGAGTTAGACCCTCACCCTTTTAATAACACGATGAAGTACACACTCACACACACATAATCCCACACATGTTCATTCATAGTTTGGATACCTTCAGTGAGAATCTACAACGTAAATAGTGATGAAAATAAAGAGAACACATTGAATGAGAAGGTGTGTCCAAACTTTTGGCCTGTACTGGTACACGGTGGCATAGCTGGTAGAGCACGTGCCTCACAGCAAGTAGGTTCCTGGTTCGATTCCCGGGTCAGGAGGGGCCTTTCTGTGTGAAGTTTGCATGTTCTTCCCGTGCATGCGTGGGTTCCCTCCGGGCACTCCGGCTTCCTCCCACAGACCAAAAACATGCTCATTAGGTTAATTGGTGACTCTAAATTGCCCTTAGGTATGAGTGTGAGCGTGAATGGTTGTCTGTCTCTCTATGTGACCCTGCGATCGACTGGTAACCAGTTCAGGGTGTACCCCGCCTATCGCCCGATGATAGCTGGGATAGGCTCCAGCCCCCCGCAACCCCAAAAGGGATAGCCGGGTATAGAGAATGAATGAACAAATATAAATAAAAGGAAAAGGAAAACATTGGAAAAATTGGTGAGGGTAGGTGAAGAGATTACAGAAGAGAAAAATACTGGACTGTATGGAGCTGTTGTCATGGTTGTGTTTAATAGAGTTACTGTCAGTTTAGTAGTGTTGTAATTGCTATAACACAACTGTAAAAGGCATATTTTTGGAAGGAAAAAACACAAATTTTGGTGCATTATCCCACGTGACACTACCCTCGCAGTGACGGAAGTGGCCTGACTGATTGGAAATCTCCCGGCCTGAATTTCTTTCCCAGTCCAACCCTGCAGTCACCCTATCTAAAAACGGATGCGGCAAAAGAAAAGGACGTGCACGGTTAAAACTGCCGTAACTCCTCGAGTAAATAACCTGACTGAGCCGTAGAGGTAGAGGTAGAGAGAAAGAGAGAGAGAGAGTGAGAAAAGATTCAATGAGCCATACCCGAGAGAATTACAGGTGGTTTGTCAGTATTCTCTGTCTAAATAATGTATAAATCTCGTAAATAATAGCATCAGTATCATTCTGGAGTGTATTCTTGCCGTTCTTTTGCCGTGTATTCGCCGTATTTTGAAATTGATCGTCTTTTTCGTACATAAAGTTTGCACTCTATGGATTTAATCGATCATACTCTGGAAAGATTAGTGGAGAAAATATCCAGGATATCTGCCACAGTTTCGAGCCAGAGTTTACAGATGAGGAGCTCATTGAAAGGAGGACGCGGAGGCAGCGCTCCAGAGAGTACTGCGCATGCGCAGAGGCAAACATTCTTCTTCTTCAGTTCAGAGGTCAGCACAGGTACAAAAATCATGTCACGGACTGTAATGGAGGAGTAGCGAGAGCCGACCATGATGAAATATTGGTGTAACTGATGAGTTCTTGGAGGATTAATGCAGTTTTAGGAGCGACGCTATACGTGCCCCGTGTGCTACCATTACATGGATGTCCACCGCTCGATTTTGGATCTAAATATCTCCTGAAGCACTGTTTGGATCAGGAAAGCCTTCTGGGTGAGTATATTGTTCTTCTTCATTCTATAAACAATGTGAAAGCTGTAGACACCAAACTTATCCTTTAACTTCATATGTGAGTCACAGCAGATGAGCAAATACTTTTGGTAATATAGTGTATTATATAAAAGATGCAGTTATGGCAATGATGTATAACTTTTGGTTTTACAACAATGAATCGTGGATATGTTAACATAGTTACTTGGAATATTAATGGCTGTGGCACACCAATCAAACGTAAGAAAATTCTTACCTACCTGAATTAAAAAAACACAAACATTGCCCTTTTTCAAGGGTCTAGGGGTGGGCGACATGGGGAAAAAATAATATCTCAATTATTTTTTTTTATTTCATGATAACGATAATCTAAAAAATGTGACTTTTTTTCCCCAAAAAACTGCTGTAACTGCCTATTTACACAACAGCTCTTCTTTATTTTTAAATTACTTGATATAAAACATTCACATTGCACACAAACAAGTTTTGGCCTTCTGCAAAACACTGCCCAACAATATTCGATGACCAACTAGTCACAGGAGAATATGCCATAAGGTCTGCTCCATCCACATTATCTTACGTAAGCTTTGTAAAAAAAATAAAAATAATAAAGTAAGATTTCTAACAAATATCAATAAATTAATATGCCATTCAAATGTAAACCAAATGTTAAGTCAAATAGAAAAACAATAACCAAGTAATGTCACTACAGCAGCACTGTCATACAAATTTGGCTCAAACTGTGCAGAAAAAAATTAAGGACAACTGTTCATGATGCTTTGCTTCAAGTTTTTAGCCAAAAACACGAGTCTGTCCACAGCATCAGGCTTCAGTGAAGCCCTGTGACAGGATACAACATTCCCTCCTGTGTTTAATGCCCTCTCTGAAGAACTGCTTGAGGCAGGTATGCAGAGATATTTTCTGGCCAGTTTGGCCAGCCTGGGGAAATTCGCCTCTTGTGATTCCCACCACTGAAGAGGATTGACATGACTGTCCACCTCAGGGATCATCAGGTAGCTCTTGAGCTCATTTTCAATAGAAGTGGCAGGTGATTCCCCTTCTCTTGTGTCTTGTTTTTTGAAATAACACCCAAATGATTTTTTTGGCCTTTTTGGGTGGCTCCCTGATGTTGTCATTTCCTGCTGCACCTTTTGCTGGGGTGCCCTGAGCTGTTGTGGTAGATGGGCCTGAGGAAATGTGGCTTTGCTCTGTTTCCATGGCCAGCAGCTCAGTGGTGATGGCTGATGAGACTGCTTCAACCTGGTCTTCTTCGTTGTAGCGGTTTTTAAAGTGAGGGTCGAGTGTGGATGCCAAACTCAAGAGGTAAATGTCATCTTTGTACTTTGGGTTCAGGTAGTCCAGAATGGTTTCTTTGATTGTTTTGGTTAGGTCTGTGCCATCAGTCTTAACTGCCAGGACCTCAGTGTTGAGCAATGACAGGACAGGTTTGAGGGAAGACACTGTGACAACTTTCTCACCTGAAAGTGCATCCGTAAACTCTACAGAGGACCAAGGGCTTTGCTTACTGATTCTAGCACCACAAGATCTTGCCAGGATGGGATAAGATTACGTCTGTCTCCACTCAGCACATGACGGATGACCTTCTCTTGATCAACAAATCAAACAAACACTTTATTTGAAGTTTTATTATAAAACTGACATAATGCTATCATAATCATTACATGACACCTGTTATTAACATGAATAGGGCTTCATGAATGTTGTCATGAAGTGTCATTCACTTAATTATGACGTCTGTACTGCAAAATTGACATTTTTTCAGAAGGCAAGGCATACACAGGATAACCACATTTGCGGTAAAGACGTCATCATTTAGCAAAAGACACTTAAATGACACTTCATGGCAACATTCATAAAGCCCTATTCATGTTAACAGCAGGTGTCATGTCATGAATATGATGGAATTATGTCAGTCTTATAATAAAACTTCAAAAAAGTGTTACAGATGGATCTATTAAGGTTACTCACCGATTGCAATATGAAGCCGGTGTCCAAAACATGGCAGCCCGGTCCAGCTGTTGGTCCGGAGTGCACTGACAACGTTTGAACCACTGTTGGTTGTCATGCACGCCATGCACTCTTCTTTTAGTGACCAGCCAGAAAGGGTATCTCTCAAACCAAGTGCAATGATGTAACTTGTGTGGTCCTGTGGAAAGTAAGACGTCTGCAAGCAGCAGCTCTTCAGTAGCCAGGATTCATTGATGAAGTGCACGGTCAAGGAGAGGTAAAGCATGGAGGTCCGGCTCGACCACAAATCGGTGGTCGTCAAAAAGTGCTTGACATTCTGCAGTTTCTCCGTCAGCGTTTTGCGAATTGACTTGTATAAGTTTGGTTGAGCAGTCTGAGAAAAATATTTGCAACTTGGCACTTCATATCTTGGATCAAGGACGTGAACAAGTTGCCTGAAGCCTTCACTCTCCACCACTTTAATCGCCATCATTTCCTTGGCTATGAAATTTGTGAAGGCGGTGGTAATGTCTTGCCACTGTTTACTTGCTTTGCTGTATGGTACGTGTTTGCTGAAGGACTCAGTTAAGCTTTGCTGCTGTGCTGATTTACTCACTCTTTGAGTCGAGTTTGTGGGTGTTTTGGAGTCGCGTAGTTTTAAAAATTCCTCGTGCTCTCTCGTGTGGTTTGTTCGCCGGTGGTGGAAGAGATTAGTTGTAGAACTGTTTTTCACAGTGACCGTCTTACGACATACCTTGCATATCACGTTGTTTTGACTGGTGTCTGTCTTTAGAGATCCAAACCATTTCCACACTACAGATGTGGATCCACGTCTCGGTACTAGGTCATTCTCCTTCGCTGCTGGGCTGGGAGATTCCTCCATTTTCCTCCATGTGAGCATAAGAGACTGTTGTTGTTCTTACGGCTGCCGCCGAGTCACCACGTGACTAAACCATGCCTGCTGATTGGCTTCTGAGAAATCAATCTGCTAACAGGATTTAACCGCGTGACTGAATC
Source organism: Scarus forsteni (assembly GCA_036419115.1). Taxonomy (NCBI): domain Eukaryota; kingdom Metazoa; phylum Chordata; class Actinopteri; order Labriformes; family Labridae; genus Scarus; species Scarus forsteni. Next base: position 4,157,973 of record JAZDUH010000137.1, on the reverse strand, counting down.
ATGCCCGCTGATTGGTTTCTGAGGAATCAATCTGCCAACAGGATTTAACTGCATGACTGAATCGTGCCTGCTGATTGGCTTCGGAAGGATTTGCTTCCACTTTACTGCTGTCGTAGCATATTCTGTTTGTCTTCACTTTGAGATGGTAGTTATACTCGATCCTGAAAAAATGCACATCATTCAAACAACTTTTACATTACTATTGCAGATGATATATATCGCCCACCCCTACAAGAGTCACACTTAAATGAAGAGGAAGCTTTAAAAATGAAAGTGATTGGGTTGGTAACGTGTTCCACAGCTCCATATTCAGTAAGAGCTGTGGTGTTGTTATTATTGTCAATAAGAAACTAAACTTTAAACTTTTACAACAACTAAAAGATAACGATGGTTGTATAATATGTATAGAGGGTCTTATTAATGGAGCAAAGGCTGTATTACGTAACATTTACGCCCCAAAAACAAAGGATGACCCTACTTTTTATCCCTCTTTGAACAAAATGCTGGCTAAAACGGAAGGTCAAATCATTCTAGGGGGAGATTTCAATCAGACAATAAATGATTTCGTGGATAGAAGTAAAATGAACATAGATGTAAGTTCTAGAAACAGGAAGGTGACACATTTTTTGAAGGAAGAAACAAGTTTAGCAGACATCTGGAGATTGATAAATCCCAGCTAAGGGGGATATACATTTTCTTCCCACTCCCACAAAACGTATTCTGGAATTGATTATTTTCTGATTTCAAAGCCACTTGTTAACTCGGTCATAGATTGCAATATAGGCGCAACAGCTCTAACAGATCATGCACCTGTAGAGCTGCACATTGATTTACAGACAGAGAAAGGCAAAGGGGGAAGATGGAGGTTAAACACAAGTATTTTAAGAGATGAACATTTTGTTACAAAACTGGGAGAAGACATCAAAAATTTTCTAGACATTAATATAGGATCAACAGAGAGATAAGCAACTGTCTGGGATGCACTAAAAGCATTTGTTAGGGAAGGTGCATAGCTCATAGTTCTTGGAAGAACAAAAAGTAAGGAGAAGATAAAAAATCTGGGAAAAGAAATATGCAAACTGGGGAAACAGCTGGCAAAACAATATGAAGAGGACAAATTTGGAAAAGTTTGTCAAAATAAATTTGAATTACGTGAAATGTATTATGGAAAAAGCCAAATAAGAATTATTTAGGCTGAGAACTTACGAAAATGGTGAAAAGACTGGAAAACTGTTTTCAAGACAACTTAAAATTCAGGATGCAAAAAGGAGTAATTCCATCCATAAGTAAAGATTATGAAGAGTCGCCTCTTCAAAAGAGATATTATCTGTCTTTAAAGACTTTTATCAAGACTTGCTTTCATCAACAAATACAACTAGCTCAGAGGATCTGAATGCTTTTTTCCAAAATATAGAATGACCATTAGTTTCCCAAGAAGATAAAGATAATTTGTAGACTCCTATAATTGAATCTGATGTAAGAGCTGCTATTAATGTGCATTAAAAAAACTTTTGAAGGCTTTGATGGTTTCCCTTCAGGATTTTATGAAAAATATATTGACTTACTTTGCCCTATTCTAACAAGGGTCTTCAATGAGGCATGGCAAATTGGTTTCCTCCCAGACAGTTTTAATGATGCCATTATTTCATTTATACCCAAAAGGATACAAATTTTACAAATTCAGCCAACTATAGACCAAAAGTCCAAAGTGTTAGCAGTAGGGGAAAGGTTTTACCTCAGATTATTCATAAAGACCATGTAGGCTTTAGCCTTGTAGGCTTTATAAAGAAAAGGTCATCAAAAGATAACATGAGGTGACTTTTACAGCTTTTTTGGATGAATAGAGCAAATTTATGTCCAGTGTCAGCCATATCACTAGATGCTCAAAAGCGTTTGATAGAGTCGAGTTGGCCTTCTTATTTGCTGCTTTATCAAAATTTGTGTTTGGAATTAATTTTTGTAAATGGATAATAGTGTTATACTCTCACCCTAGGGCTGCTGTTTTCACTAATGGGTTGATTTCCCAATTCTTTAACATATCTAGATCAACTCGTCAGTAATGTAGTTTAAGTCCACTACTCTTCATAATTTATCTTGAGCTTTGAGGCTTTCTCTCCTGCCTCTCAATGGGGGCAGACGCTTTTATTTTTGCTCCCTGCCCTTATCTGCCCTGCTGTGCTGTCTGCGTCTATTGCAGCCTATCTCTGCATTTCTTTATGAAATCTAAAAACATGAAATTAATCAGCTGGTCTCTTAACGCCATCGACCAAATTTTCTCGACGAGAAGAGTGGGTAAAGGAGAACCCGCCTATCCTGGTGGTACTGTCCCAGCTGGGTACACGATTGACTCCTGGGAGAACTGGAGATTTATGTGCCTGTCGATTCTGTCCATTGAGGAAGTGAAAGATACCTACATTATTGGATTTATGATAACAGGTTTCTTGCTGTTTGGAGTTCGCAGTTTCCTGATCTATCACAAAGTTAAGAAGACAATGGCAGCACATTTGGCTCTTGAGAAGCTGCCCGTCATGACTTGAAGGAATAGGGCTGTCAACACTCAGACTCAAGCGATTTGTGGGCTCAATCGCAAGCTTGATGCAATTCTCGACAACACCATGGAGAAGTTGACAGCTTGGCTCGCCTGAATGGGCCCACGGATTCGGAACATCATCGTGAGAGACCAAAAGACTAGAATGGCTGATGGAAATTTACAGTCGGTCTGACCCAAACTATTCCTTATCTCTTTATGTTATGGCTTCCCGTCTGTCTGTCCTTGACCAGACACATCTACTATCTCCTGGAATGTTTTGCTAACAGAGGCTCGATCCCCCCTCCACTCTCTCATCCTGTGAACTTTGCTCCGTACAGTCATCTTATCGGACAATAGAGACTTCGTGAGGTCTGAGCTCGGACAAGGTCACTGGACTCCTTCCGAATCAACATCCCCGCTGACTGACATCACTACCTGCACAGGACACAGGGGAAAGTGCATATGTGTGTTTTGCTGGCTGATACTAGACCCTATGTCCTCTATTTTATCCTTGAAGTAGCCAGGAAACTCTTCACTGGATCCTGGAAACTGAGATGTTGCTGGTTGTGTGACTTAAAAGTGAGTGTATTGTGCTGAAGAGATGGGGTTATCAAGGTTGCTGTCTATTAAGTCTGAAAAGTATTTCCACAATTTCCCACAATTTCCCTCCTGTTGAAACCTAATAAAGATCCAACCCTACCATCCAGTTACCATCCGATCTCAATACAGACATGAAAATGATCAGTAAAGCCCTAGCCCATAGATTAGAAAAGGTCATTCCATTTATTATTCACCCAGATCAAACTGGGTTCATAAAAGGAAGACATTCATCTAATAATACACGCAGGTTATTTAATTTAATGCAGTATTCATTATCACAGTCAGCAGATACATACATAGTCTCGTTAGATGCAGAGAAAGCCTTTGACAGGGTAAGCTGGGACTTCCTGTTTCCCGCACTGGAGAGGTTTGGTTTCGGACCATTATTTATTCACTGGATTAGGACTCTCTACACCTCACCTTCAGCCACAGTCATCACTAATGGGCAAACATCACAAAACTTTACATTGCACAGGGGGACTAGGCAAGGGTGTCCACTCTCCCCCTCATTATTTACTATCTTTATTGAACCCCTAGCAGCAGCCATTCGCCAGAATAATAACATTATAGGTATCGAGACTCCAACATCTCATCACAAAATCAGTCTATATGCAGATGACATATTGTTGTATCAGAAATCCCAAACTAGGTCATTAAAAGAAACAATCAATTTAATCAGATCATTCTCCCATATATCAGACTACTCAATAAACTGGTCTAAATCAAGTATTCTTCCCATTAAAAACAGCAGCTGGGATGTGGCAGCCCATACATCACCTATCCCTATATGCACCAGTCACCTGACATACTTGGGTATTCACATCTCCTCCAGGTTGTCAGAGCTGTTTAGTCTAAATTTTACACCACTGTTGAAGACAATTACGGATGACCTTGAACGATGGATGAATCTACCAATATCTCTCACAGGCAGAATAGCTACTGTTAAAATGTCAATATTACCAAAAATAAATTACTTATTTTTAATGATTCCAATTCAACCTTCACTCGCTTGGTTTAAATCTCTAGATTCCATAATTTCAAAATACTACTGGAAAAATAAACCAGCAAGGATTAAATTATCCACACTACAGAAACCCAAACATCTCGGAGGCTTAGAAGCCCCACAATTCTTCCACTACTTCTTAGCAAACCAACTGCAGTATATCATAAAATGGATCCACAATAGTCAACAATGCGACACTTGGTTAGACATAGAAAAAACATTTTGTAACAAAATAAAAATTTCAGACCTACCAGTTTTAAATAAATCAGTTAAACTCCACCCATGTTTTAAAAATCTAACCATATCAACGGCTCTGACAGCTTGGTGGAAATTCCACAAAATCACGAACACCTCTTTTGCAATGTCAGAATACACACCAATCTGGAACAATCCAGGCATCCAAATCAACAAAAAATCAATTAACTTCCATGCATGGACCAGGAAGGGAATCACTCATTTTAGACACATTTTCAAAAATAACACTATGTTGCCATTCTCTGATCTGGTCCAGGAGTTCAGTATTGGGGAAAACCATTTTCTTGAATACCTACAACTTAAATCTGCCATTACGTCTAAATTCAATATCACTTGTACAAACTTAAACTTACCCACCTCAACTTTGGACTTGATTAAAATCAACCCTATAAAAAAAATCTTTGTCCAAAATATATAAAATAATTGCTTACTCAGACAAATCAATATCACTACCATCAATAAAGTGGGAACATGACCTGGCCCTCACCCCCAATGCTGACTTCTGGAACCAAATCTGTGAAAACACCTTTTCTATGAGCACTAACAGTAATATTCAACTAATCCAGTACAAAATAATCCACAGGGTTCACTTTACAGGGCACAGGATGTTTAAAATGGGTTTAGCACAATCTGACACATGCACCCACTCTCCCAAAACACTCCAGACACTTACCTTCATGCCACCTGGAACTGCACACCTGTTCAGCACTTTTGGGTTGATATTATCACATCTCTCTCAAACATTCTGGGCTGCCCCATCCCTCTGTCCCCCTCACTGTGCCTGCTAGGGGGTTTATCATCATTCAACCATAATATGAAAATAAATAAACCACTTCTCATAGCCCTAACCATCGCTAAGAAAACTATCCTCATGAACTGGAAATCAAAACAAGCGATAAACATTACACACTGGAAAAACCTCCTGGCCGAGAAGACCAGGACTCAATTTGGCAACCCTTTCTAGCATACCTGTGCTCATAACCAAATATTCATCTCATGTAAGCTAGTACTGCCCCCTCTTGTTCTGTTCTCTTTGTTTTTTTTCTCTCTCTCTCTTTTCTCTACCAGTTTAAAAAGTACAGTTTCCTGGGACCCAAGGAAAGTAAATAGCTCAGTTTCTTGGGACCCAAGGAAGGTAAATATACTCTGGTGATGGTGGTCGGAGACATCTTTCCACCTAGGTACCCAGGTTGACCCACTGCCTTGTGGGGCTCGCTGGCCTGGCGGCCTCCTCTGGGGTACTGGGGCACTCTGTGCCTTCCCTCCTGTTCCCTGTGACTGCTGGGTCCGTGTTCGGTCAGCGGGGCCTGGGGATGGCGCCGTCCTCCTCCCACGTTGGTGCCTTGGCTGGCCTTGGGGCTTGGGTGTGGTGGGCTCCTCTGTGCTGCGCCCGTGCCTTTCCCTTCCTGCTGTCCACCCTGCGGCTCTTCCCCTCCTCCTTCCCACCCCCCCACACACACACACTCTACACATGAGCCACCCTCTTCATACACACCACATACTTCCAGTATGGACTTACATCAGCACAGCACTTGAACTACTATCTTAAACTAGCTACAATACCTGTTTGTTCCTCTCCCAGTTGTCTTGTCTTGTCTTGTCTTGTCTTGTCCTGTCCTGTCTTGTCTTGTCCTGTCTTGTCAGTCACTATTTCCCCTTCTTTCACACTGTGGTGTGGCACGGCCCTCCCCCTCAGCTCCCATCAGGGGTTAAATAAAGTTTTATATGATGGAGTAGCCTACAGGGAGGGCTGGTGATGGTCACTATAGCAGTGAATCATATTCACATATCTCTCACTGCTAGAAAAAAAATTGCATTAGTCTTTCCAACGCTGCCACCAGACACAGTGCTCAGCTGTAAAGATAATGCAGACAAGGGTGGGAAAGAAAAAAAAAAAAAAAAAAAAAAAAAAAAGTCTGAAAAGTATTTTTTCCTGGATGTTCTGATTGTGTTTTTATAATGTTTTAATTTTCCTGTGAGCATGTTGCGACGAATTTCTAATCTGTTTTTCCTCCATCCGCGTTCAGCAACTCTACAATCTATATTTACTGCAAGAGTGTCAATATTTTTCCGTGGTACAGACAAGGGATGTAACAATATGAAAATTTTGTATCATGGTTATTGTGACCAAAATTATCACGTTTGTTGCGGTGTGCTCAAAATGTTCAAAATGTACTTTAACACAAAATTTAAATCATTTGAACCCTTTAGTATTATAATTTTAACAGTTCTTTTTTGTCTTTTTTGTCAAGAAATGTGTCAAGAAATGCCCTTTGACTACATTTTTTTACCCTTCTTTCATTAGAAATAAAAGTAAACAATTCTAGCAAGTATTTGTCATTATTATGTTATAAATGCTTGAACAGTGTGTAATTACGATAATTAAGAAAAGAAAACAACAGATTTGAACTTTAAACAGGATTGTCTTCATAAACTATTGAAAATGGACAACAAATAACCTACTTTACATACACTCACAGGTTTTTGTTTGCCTGCATCATTCGTGTCCATGTTACAGCTCCTCATACACTATATTGCCAAAAGTATTTGATCACCTGTCTTGATTCACATATGAAGTTAAGTGATATCCCATTCCTAATCCACGTCGATCCACCCTTTGCAGCTATAACAGCTTCAGGTGGTCTGGAAAGGCTCTCGACGAGGTTAAGGAGTGTTTATGGGAATTTTTGACCATTCTTCCAGAGGCATATTTGTGAGATCACACACTGATGTTGGACGAGAAGGCCTGTCTCTCAGTCTTTGCTCTAATTCATCCCAAAGGTGTTCTGTCAGGTTGAGGTAAGGTCTCTGTGCAGGCCAGTCAAGTTCATCCACACCAGACTCTGTCATCCAGGTCTTTATGGACATGCTTTGTGCACTGGTGCACAGTCATGTTGGAAGAGGAAGGGGCAAGCTCCAAACTGTTTCTACAAAGTTGGGAGCTTGGAATTGTCTAAAATGTCTTGGTGTGCTGAAGCATTCGGAGTTCATTTGACTGGAACTAAGGAGCCAAGCCCAGCTCCTGAAAAACATCCCACAACATAATCCCCCCTCCACCAAACTTTACACTTGGCACAATGCAGTCCAACAAGTATCGTTCACCTGGCAACCACCAAATCCAGACTCATCCATCAGATCGCCAGATGGAGAAGCATGATTCGTTGTAGCGTGGTTTAAGACTAGAAGATAAATTGATCTTTATGGGCGCCAGACAGATGACTAAATCTGTCAATCGAAAAAAACAATCTCAGGGTGTGGTCTCACCCATCAAAGAACCCACGCTACAAAAAGGGAATTTAAATTAAATTTATCCGGCATAGTTCAATTGTTCAGTCCGTTAACAAATTACAAATAAAGAACATGTAAGAAAAATTAAATCAGTTCAATATAATTCAAAACTTAGAATTCCCACAAATAAAATAAAGTCCAAAAGTGAATGTGTGGGATTAAAGTTCATCAAAAACAAAACAAGTAATCAGTCCATTTAGGTAAAAAAACAATATCGCAAGCAGTTCTTCTCAGTTCATCAATGTCCAAAAAAGTAACTAATTCCAGTGCTCCAAGTGTCCAAAATTATACAAGTCCCAAAATTCTGACCCAATAAAAAACAACTACCAAACCAAAATCTCTATAGGAGTGTATGAGTGTCTGTGTGAGTGTCAGAGGTGCAAAACTTGCGGTTTATCTGGGCAGTGAAACATGGCTGGAGGTGAATCTGTCCAGGATTTGTGTAAGAGAAGACAAAGGCCCAAAAGCAGGATGATCCAACACCCAGAGGGTCATTGAAGGCAGGGAAAAAAATCCTTTGGGTAAAAAATAAAAAGGCAAAAAACCTTCACCCAATCCAAGATTTTCCTTTCTCTTCCTTAATCCAGTCAAGTTAGTGATTTTCTGGATTATTTTAGGACAATGAAACCCACTTTTTGCCACTTGCTCCACCCTTCTCCTCCATGCAACAGCTCGTCTTTAGACGACCTCACACACTCTCAGTCCCCAGGTGCCTGCAATCAGCCCAGGTCACTCTGCAGGACCACACCCACTGTGCAGCAGGGTGCATGCATCTTCCCTGTCTGCCACATCGTCACTCCAGAGAATATATCTCCACTGCTCTAGAGTCCAGTGGTGGCATGCTTTACACCACTGCATCCGACGCTTCGCATTGTACTTGGTGATGTATGGCTTGGATGCAGCTGCTCGGCCGTGAAAACCCATCCATGAAGCTCTCTGCACTGTTTTTGAGCTAATCTGAAGGTCACGTGAGGTTTGGAGGTCTGCAGCCTCTTCGCATTATGCGCCTCAGCATCTGCTGGCCCCGCCTGGTCAGTTTAAGTGGCCTAACACTTCGTGGCTGAGTTGCTGTCATTTCCAAACACTTGCACGTTCTTATAATACAGCTGACTGTTGACTGTGGAATATTTAGGAGTGAGGAAATTTCACGATTGGATTTGTTTCACAGGTGGCATCCTATCACAGTTCCAAGCTGGAATTCACTGAGCTCCCGAGAGCAACCCATTCTTTCACAAATGTTAGTAAAAGCAGTCTGCATGCCCAGATGCTTGATTTTATACACTTGTGGCCATGGTAGTGACTGGAAGACCTGATTCTGATTATTTGGATGGGTGAGCGAAAACCTTTGGCAATATAGTGTATAAGACCATGTCATGGCCCCCCCCTTTTTTTTTTTACTGACAATAGTCCCTGAAGCAGTTACCCCTCTTCATGACTGTCCTCTAGTCTCCCCTCTCCATGGCAGATATCCTAGATAGTTTCTCCACTAATCTTTCCAGAGTACAATCGATTAAATCCATAGAGTACAAACTTTATGTACGAAAAAGACGATCAATTTCAAAATACGGCGAATACACGGCAAAAGAACGGCAAGAATACACTCCAGAATGATACTGATGCTATTATTTACAAGATTTATACATTATTTAGACAGAGAATACTGACAAACCACCTGTAATTCTCTCAGGTATGGCTCACTGAATCTTTTCTCACTCTCTCTCTCTCTCTCTACGGCTCAGTCAGGTTATTTACTCAAGGAGTTACGGCAGTTTTAACCGTGCACGTCCTTTTCTTTTGCCGCAGCTTCGTTTTTAGATAGGGTGACTGCAGGGTTGGACTGGGAAAGAAATTCAGGCCGGGAGATTTCCAATCAGTCAGGCCGCTTCCGTCACCGCGAGGGTAGTGTCACGTGGGATAATGCACCAAATTTTTTCTTTTTTTCCTTCCAAAAATATGCATTTTATAGTTATGTTATAGCAATTACAACACTACTAAACTGACAGTAACTCTATTAAACACAACCATGACGACAGCTCCATACAGTCCAGTATTTTTCTCTTCTGTAATCTCTTCACTACCCTCACCAATTTTTCCAATGTTTTCCTTTTCCTTTTATTTATATAACATGTGGAATTAAAAAAATATACAGTACAGGACAAAAGTTTGGACAAAGTTTGGACGTAAGCGGACTGGGTGATGTTATTAATGTAAGACTGGAAGGAGAGTGTGCTGTCGAGAATGACACCCAGACTTTTAACCTGAGGGGAGGAGAAGACCAAGGGGCTGTCAATGGTGAGGGAGAAGCTGTCAACTTTAGAAAGTGTGGATTTAGTGCCAACTAAAAGGAGCTCTGTTTGTCACTGTTTAACTTAAAGAAATTTGAGGTGGACAAGGATTGTATTTCAGATTGGCAGGAGAAGAGGGAGGGGGGTGGAAGTGTGGAATTGGGATTGCACAAAAGGTAGAGCTGGGTATCATCCGCGAAGCAGTGGAAATTGATATTGAATTTGTGGAAAATCTGGCTGTAGTGACTGGGGAGAGGTCGGAATGAAAGGACTGTAACTGTAAGAACTGAGTGCATTCTTTGAGATATGACTAGAACCAGCGGAGGGGGTTTGGGGAATGTCAATTGAGGAGAGTCGACTGAGGAGGATTGGGTGAAGAATGGTGTCAAAGGTTGCACTCAGGTCAAGGAGGATGAGAATGCAGGGTGACCCAGAATCAGCTGCCATGAGGAGGTTGTTAGTGATTTTGGGAAGGGCTGTATCAGTGCTTTGACGGGGGCAGAAACCAGACAGGAGTGGCTCATCAAGATTATTGTGGGTAAGGTGTTTATGTAGCGCCATCTGTTGGTGTGAATACATAGTGACAGTATTTGTGAATTTGAACAACTTGATGCTTAAATGTTAAACAAAAAAAAAAAAAAAGAGGGAACTCTTTTACATTGACAGGACATTTTTTTTCTCCCTTTTAAAATTCTGCCTATACTTTGCTGGACTTTATAGAAGATGTACAGGTACTAGGTGTCTTGATACTTTACACATTATTATTAACACATCATGTTGATAACCAGTGGATAAATTAAAATCAGTTTTCTTTTCTTTAATGGACAAAAAAGAACAATTTGTCCTCAATGTTCTTCTCATGACTCAAGAAAACTATTATTTTTACAATGACAAACAATTTGGTGTTGTATATAGATATTTTCTGTTGGGCTCTTGGGCTAAAATCCTTTAGTTGGTCTCAAAAGAGCTTCACATAAAATTTGGCGCTTTTATCGGCTTTTGTACAATCTGCCCAAAAATGAGCACTAAGCCTCTGGACTATATGTAGGCCATGCCAGAAAGTTGCATCCTTGTAAATTATTGAGGCATAGTATATGTTTTGTCTAATTATCCAACCTTGAGACATCATCCTTAATAATGTCATCCAAAACTTTTAATCAATTTGCTGCTTTTTAAGTGATCTGGTTAACCAACACAACATTGCAATGTTTACCTGCTGGTGGTCAAGTGACTTCTCTCCTGGATGGAATCCCAGAATTGCACATCTCATGTACATTGTCCATAATTTAAATTGAACCATGTTTAGACGAGGGTTTTAGAGTCTGAGGCATCGATTTCATTTGAGTTTATGTTGCAATGTATGTAAATATGTTTGTAACACAGATAACCTGGATAGGTCGATTTTTCCACACAGGAAATCAACAAGCACAACAAAGGAATCAAAAGGGGATGCCTTAATAAGCAGAAATGATAATGGCTTTGGTATCAGTAATATTATATCATTTCACATCTAAATTGTAGGATGAGGCATAAGAGGTTTGTGCTCTTAATGAATACTATGCAAAAACAGCCAATAGGCGGTCTCAAGGTCCACTCACCATGTCAGGTCTGAGTCTAAAAATAAGTGGGAGAGAATACTGCAGGGCATTCAGAGTGCTGATAACAGAGGAACTCCAAGACTGATGCACCTCCCGGCTCCGTGGGATTCGACTGATGGTGAACTGGAAAAAGGGGAAAAGTCATTAGGGGCAAAAGAAGACACCACTTTCTTCCTTTAATCTCCCATTTTATTGATTATATTTCACCACAGCAAAACTTCAGTTTGTATTAATGACAAAAGTACAAATATTGTTTGCCTCCAGCTCTGATCCACTGACATGGATTAAATTTCATCTGTCAATCACAATATTACACACAAATCTACCCACTGACCCCACTCAACTGCTCCTGAGCACAAATAGCCTCGTCACCTCCCGGATAGACTATTGCAACTCACTCCTCTTTGGTGCCCCCCACAAATCCCTCCATAAACTTCAAATGGTTCAAAACTCTGCAGCCCGGATCATCACCAGAACCCCCTCCTTCCATCACATCACCCCCGTCCTCCAGCAGCTTCACTGGCTCCCCACGAAGTTCAGAATTCATTTCAAAATCCTGCTGTACACTTTCAAGGCCATCCACAACCTCGCCCCCCCCTACCTGTCTGATCTACTCCACATCGCCACCCCCTCTCGCTCCCTCAGGTCGTCCTCCTCCCTCCATCTCTCTGTGCCCTCCGCCCGGCTCAGTACCATGGGTAGCAGAGCTTTCAGCCGCTCTACTCCCAAACTCTGGAAATCTCTCCCCCCAGACCTCAGAAACATCGACTCCCTTCCCCACTTCAAATCAAAACTCAAAACCCACCTGTTTCAAACTGCCTATTCCCTTTAATTTTCCACCGTCATGTAACTGTGCCACTCTTGTATGTTGTTTTTATTTATTTTTATTGTGACTTTAATGCACTGTGTTTTTATGATGTATTTGTAAAGTGTCCTTGAGTGCTTAGAAAGGCGCTTTTAAATAAAATGTATTATCATTATTATTATAAATAGCTAACAGTCATCATCACATAGAAGTAACTCAGTCAGGCATATAAACTTGGCCAAGATAACTTGCAGAAGTTCACTCGAAGAATATGAATAGAAGGCAAGGTGATTTAAGTAACTTTGAACATGGCGTTGCTGTTAATGCTTGATAGGCGGGCCTCAGTATTTCAGAAACTGTTCATCTGGGATTTTCATGTACAGTGCATCTTTAAGGTTTACAGAGAATGGTTGAAAAAAAAGAAAACACCCAGTGAGTGACAGTCCTCTGAGCTATAATGCTGTGCTCTTGTTAGAGGTCAGAGAGTTTCAGGCTGTTAACAGTAACTCAACTTGCTACAATAAAGATATGCAGAAGACCATTTCTGAGTGCATTGTGTACTGAATCTTGAAGAAGATGGGCTACAGCAGTAGAAGACCACCCCGGGTGCCATTCCTGTCAGCTGAGAACCTGAGAACATGAACAACCTGAAAGCATGGGTCCATTCTTCCTTCTATCAGTGGCTGAGGCTTGTGGTTAGGGATGGGAATTGATAAGATTTTAGCAATGCCGATGCTGTTAACGATCGTGCTAATCGATCCAATTCTTTAACGATTCCCTTATCGATTCCTGCAGATTTTCCATGTGGGCAAGTGTTGGTCTGATTTTCAGTGGCAACAATGTCAAACAAGTCACAGCATTGATATCTGCTTCTGCAAGTTGCTGGTGTCTCCACTCACTTAAGGTTGTTTAGTAGGTGCAATGAAAATCAAGCTACAATTCTGATGCTTCTGAACCCTGTCAATGAAGGAATTGATAAGGGAATTGATACGCAAAAAGATTAATGATATCGATTCTTTGATGGAGCTGTTAACGATTCTCAACTGGATTTTTTTTTTTTGGTTTTCGATTTCCATCCCTACTTGTGGTGGTATAATGGGGAATATTTTCTTGGCACATTTTGGCCTCTTCATACCAAACGCTCAAATCAGAGCACAAACATTTTTCTGCAACATGGCAGTAAGGTCACTGTTCTCTGGTGCCCTCACATGAATGCTGACAAATCTGCAGAATGCATGATGTAATCAATCATGCCATTGCAGTTTAATACCTCAGAGGAATGTTTCCAGTATTTTTTTATCTATGCCACACAGAGTTGACAAAGTGTACTGAATAAAGTGGATTGTCTGTGTCTATGATTACATCTGAATACAACTGCAATCTAACCAAGTGCTCTTTGTTTGAATCTTACATTGACAGGTGTTGGATGAACTGAAATAGCCAAAGTATCGTCTAGCAAGTGTTAACTGGTGATGCTATTTAAAATATGATGGCTCATTATAAAAACAACAAAAACCTTACCCATAAACTTATCATTAACATGTAGGGTGACAGCCCCTGTAAACTCACCAGAAAACAAACTGATGCTTATACCCTTGAGGTCTCTTTTTAAGGTCGTCAAAAATAATTTTATTTATAATCAAATGTTTTTCTTCAATAAAAAAAAACATCATGTAATTTTTTAAATCACTTTCATCATCGCCACTTTTTTTTTTTCAACTTTCATCCATCTTCAAAAAATGCCTTTCTAATGTATGGACAAATAACTTAAAACTTAAACTAAATAAATAAATATAAAATACATGTTCATAGAAGTGTGTTAAGTGTGATGCTTAATTGACGGTTAGTTGTGTGTCGTTAATATAAAATGTTATCCATATTGCTTATATTTGCTGCATAAGGAACTGTGGTACTTAAAAAATAGAGTTGAGGTGATGAGGTGGTGCTGAATTTGTAATGCAGTGATTATTTGCCATTATGCACCAGTATGAGAATCAAAAAACAGCTCTTACTCTTTTTTCATGATTTGCTGAGGGGGGTGCAATTTATGAGACACATTAACCTTGATTGATGCATAGGCTTGATCAATACAACAAAGTGGAGTTTAAATGACTAAAATTTTAAAACCTGACAACATTTACAGAGAGACAGTGCTTAAAAAATGTATTTGACCATCCGTCAAAAAAATGAGAAATCAAGTAATTAAGAAATCTTTTAAAAATTTGTTAAAACTAAAAATGTTATTGTTTATTGTTCATATTTTGAACATGAATGAGGAATTTCAAACCGAATTCACCTTTGTTTGCCAAAATTTTAGCATGTTCAAAAGGCTTCTCTGGGAAGTCAGAAATTAATCAAGCATAAAATTTAACTTAAAGTTGTTTTTTTTTGTTCAGGAAAGAAGTAAGTCACAATAATTCAAAATCTTAATCAAGAAACAAACATGTGCTTTACTTTCTTTTCTGTTGTTTTTGGTAAAACAATACATTCTCAAATTTATGAATAGCAAACAAAATTATATACTGGCATTAAAAACATCAATTGAGTGTTAAGAGCTTCTACGTACTGGAGTATGAACCATTACAGAAACTCAACAAAAGAAAACTTGTTAAGCACCGTATGTTAATACTATGCTGATCAATATGTCAATAAAATTGTCATGTTTGTTGCAGAATATTATAAAAATAATAAGATGTATTTCTTACCTACTCAATCACTCATCTTGCTTCTTCTAAGTCTCTGTTTCATGAGACACAACAAACTTTTTCTTTAGATTGTGGTATAACCTTCAGATGGAAATATTTATATCTGAACTCATTTTAAATTAGTGTAGCTTTCAGTGTCTTTGAAGACAAGGTTGCCTCTGTCCAAACTACATAATGTGCCTTAGAGCAAAATTCTGTGTACTTTTATGATAGATTTTGATCAGGTTAATGTAAGACTTGATTTCCATTTAATTTTTTTCCCCTTCAAAGAAAGGAAAAAGTACAAATGCCAGAGAAATTACATATAACATGTATTTCTGTGAAAAAATCATGGACTTTGTTTAAGGTCCATGATGTGTCCCAGCCCTAGTGAAAACCATCTGTAACTGCTTTTAATTCCAATG
>JAZDUH010000137.1:4000000-4135000 GCA_036419115.1 Scarus forsteni | reverse complement strand
ACGCGTGTGTGTGTTGGGGGGTGGGGGGGTATGAACCTGGTTTGAAAGTGAGAAGACTGGGGATATGTTCAAATGTTATTTCTGAAGAAGACACTGCCGAAAAGAGAAGTAGGCATGGAAAATGGAACCAACAAGATCAATAACTTAATAAAAGAAAGAGGAAAAAATGAGAAAAATTCCATCTTGCCTTTATATCCTGCCCCCACCCTCCTTTTTCCTTTTGATACTTTAAAGATACATTGAACAGGCATGGCATTATGGCCTTCTGCCACACTGAATGCAGACTATTCAGCCCCATGCACAACAAACTGATGCACTGTGCATGCTGACATCTTTTTAACAGAACCAGAGTCAACTTCTTTAGCAATCTGAGCAGTGCTCATGTGTCAGATTGGACCGCAAGAGCCAGTCTTATTTCCCATATTTATCAGTGAGCCTTGACCATCCATGACTCTGTCATAGGTTCACCACTGTTCCTTCTTCAAGCTACTTTTGATAGCTACTGACTACTGCAGACCCTAAGCACTCCACAAGAACTGCAGTATTGGGTGCTCTGACCCAATCGTTTAGCCATCACAATTTGGCCCGTGTCACACTCATTCAAGTCATTACATTTACCCATTTTTCCTGCATCAACTTTGAGGAAAAATGTCTCTAACTTGCTCCTTTAATTCTGTATATCCAACCCACTTATAGCCACTATGATTAAGAGATGATCTATGTTTTTCACTTCACCAGTTAGGGGTTGCGATGTTGTAACTGATTGGTGAATTGTTTTCTTTGCCAGTTTTTAAAGATCCCATATTATGCAAAAGCCACTTTTTAAGGCTTTTGAACACATTTTCGGGTCTTTGGCCTTCCTCCCAGCCCACAAAATGTGATATTAGAAAACAAAACGTGTATTCAGCAATCTGTACAAATGTTAACTTATGACCTTCAACGAGCTGTTCAGTCTGTCGATATACTGTTCAGTTAAATGTACAGGAAGCTGGAATCTCCTGCCAGGCATTGCTGCCGGTCGCACCTCCTCTGGTGCCCATAGGTTAGCTGCAACATCCACAGCTTCACCAACTACTAGCACAGCCTCTCCAACCACATCCACAGCCTCACCAACTGCTAACACAGCTTCACCAACTACTAGCACAGCCTCACCAACAACATCCACAGCTTTATCGTTAAATGTACAGGAAGGTGGAATCTCCTACCAGGCATTGCTGCCGGTCGCACCTCCTCCGGTGCCCATGGGTTAGCTGCAGGGTCATCAGCCAGGAACCACCATTCCTCAACTTTTTGCTCCTTTAATCCTGGAACGTCTCCTGGTGGCGGAGCAGTGACAAGGACATCTCCCTGTCACCCCCTGCAGCAATGTGGACTACCAGGAGGAAGAGACCATTGAGTTTTTTTTATCAACAAAGAAATCATTGCCCTTGGAGATCCACAGCCTCACCAACTAAAAGCACAGCCTCACCCATGACTAGCACAGCTTCACCAACTACTAGCACAGCCTCACCAACAACATCCACAGCCTCACCAACAACATCCAGAAGGGTGTCAACCCATGTTGTTATTTTGGGGTCAGTTGTTTTTCCCCAGAACTTGTCCTTCCTCCCCAACCAGAGCCACATGCTCCCCTTCTCCAGCTCCTCTGCAAGCTCTTTTATGGCCTTCCTCAGGTTCCCGCCTGCATCCCTCAGAAGGCATATGGTTGATAGGCCCCCATAGCCTCGGCATCCAACCTCCACTGGATAGATGGAGGTCTTCCAGCCAGTCTTTCCGGCAGTCAGCAGCCAACTCCGAGTACTTGGCCCTTTTTCGCTAATGGGCAGCCTTGATCCCTTCTCCTCTCATTTCCCACTCCTGGTTGGGGAAAAACAATTGGGCAGACCTGTGCCTTGGTGTTTCTTTGGGGCTGATGTCCCTTTTTCCCCCACCTTCCCTGACGAAGCTGGTGTGGCTTGGGCTGTCTGCTGTTGTGGTTCCTCTGCCTTAGCCTTGCCTGAGGGATTTTCCGCAGGTCTGCCCAACTGAGATTTCGGCTGGCGACTCCCTCCCAGGTGGTCCGGCTTCCTTGTTGACCCTGCGACACAGCCTTGATCTTAAAGTGCTCTTCCTCCATCCTCGTCACCTTTGCCACCACCAGCCCCAACCACTTGCAGATGAATTAATTGGCTTTTTCATCTATCTTAGTTTCAGTGGAGGAGGGGATGTCGCTCATTTTCAGGGGCCACATCACCCTCCTGTAGAGGGTAAACTGGTAGGACCAGACCTTGTACTCCCCAGGGAGTTGGCTTTGGTCAATCTTTGCCAGGCCTTCTGTGAGCTGTTTCATCACAGTTCTCCCCATCTGTTTGTCCAAGAGCTCTGCCGTGTACTGCCTCCTCAGGCTTTTCATGGGTTGCTCAGAGAGGAGAGGGATTTTCTCCCCCCCATGACAAAGATGGTGCTGTCAAGGCTTGATCTTCATTCGAGCCCACAACATCAACTCGTCCATCCTTTTCAGCAGTCTTGATGTACATCCTGCTGTCTGAAGGAGGCTGGTGACGTCGTCCACGCATGTTCTCAGTGGGGTAGTCTTTGCCCAGATGGTAGTTTAATCCCTCCAACCATATGCCTTGCTCCGATGAGGATTACCTCAAAGGCTGCCAGAATTGGAGAGATGGCACAGCCCATAGCAATTCCTGCTTCTAACTGCTGCCATGAGGTGGTGAAGTCTTGGAGGGAAAAACACATCTGCAGGTCGTTGAAGTAGGATACCACCATGTTCTTGATGCAGGACGGCATGTGGAAGAACTCCATAGCATAGCTGATCAGTTGGTGTGGGACAGATCCATAAGCGTTTGTGAGGTCAAGCCAGATGACGTGCAAGTCTGTCTTTTCCCACTTAGCCTTCTGGATCTGGTCCCAGATCATGGTTACTGATCATGGCTCCACGCACCCTGGGAAACCTGGAACTCCCGCCTTCTGGCAGTTGATGTCTATGAAGGCATTCTCAAGCAGGTAGGTGGTCATCCTTCTGGTCAGCACTGACGAAAAGATTTTTCCTTCTACGTTTAGCAGGGCAATGTTTCTGAATTGGCAGATGTTTTTGGAGTTTGCTTCCTTGGGGATGAACATTGCTACAGCTCTTTGCAATTTCAGATGGAATGAGTTGCTTCTTCTAGGCAGTTCTCATGAGGTACCATAGCAGTTCTTGTAGAGTTTGTATGGGATTCCATTGGGGCCTGGTGCTGATGAGGACCTTGCCTTCTTCCTGACTTGTCTAACGTCACTGAGCTTGGGGGGCATGATGTTGAACTCAGCAGTCGGAGGTGCAGGCTGAGGCACGTATCCTGGGGTTCCTAGTGGGATGTTCCTTGTTGGGTCGCTGTACTGCTCTCTGACGTGCTGTTCCAGTTGCTCCCTGGTGGTTTCCAACTTCCCATTCTTCATCTCTTCCAGTAGCTGTCTGGCATGCCTGAAGGAGTCTTTGTAGAAGCTGGCTCGTTCTTTCTGTTTTTGTTTGCTGCTTTGCGGATACGCTCAGCTCTGTGAAGCTTTGACAGTCTTTTCCTGACCTCCTCCCACAAGGCTTTTAGACCCTCTTTCTCTGCCTTAAATAACTGTATATTTTTGATTATGCATTCCTGACCTAATTGGTACACCTGAGCAGACCTCTGCTGGAGTTTTTTTTTTTTTTTTTTTTTTTTTTTTTTTTTTTTTTTTTTTTTTTTTCTCTTTCTGTGTGAAGAGCAGCCATGTTGTTTTCACTCTTAGTGAGAGGTCTGTGTTCAGCATGTCTAAGCTCAGAAGTTGCCACTGCTCAGTTGTTGGCTGTAAACAGCCTCATATATCTTCACATATAGGCTACCAGCCTCAGAGGACCATAGGCCCAGTGGATTAATTTTATTTTTGAGCAGATGAACAGCCACAGTCTGCTAAAACCTGTATATGTGTGCCAGTCACTTCATGGCCGACTGCTTCTTCAACTTCAGTCAGTTCAACGCAGTACTGGACACTAGACTGTTCCTGAATCCAGGCTCAGTACCAACTGTCTGCCACCAAACTTTGGGCCATGGAAATGTGAGTATTTTAATGCTGTGTGGTGTTTATTTTGCTTATTTCCACAAGCTAGTGCTAACAGCCGAGGGAAGTGGAGCAAGTGTAAAAGCTCAAGATTCTGCAGTGTAAACTAAGATGTATGAATATTCCTAAATTAGTCAAGAGGAGTTTAACAGCTGGAGGAATATAATAACTCCTCATACATTCTCTCCTGTCCCCGTGTGAGCTTTAGGAGGCTAAGTTTAGCCTGCAGTTAGCCTGTTATTTTAGCCTTTAATGTTACGATAAATGAGCTTCGTTGTTATCCAACCATGAGGACTTTACAGTAGTGTTTGTTCAGGACTGTAATTTGAAGTCCCTGTTGTGTGTTACTGTGCTGGCCGCTGTTAAATGCATAGAAATCTGAGTACGAGGCAAACTGCTCTGCACTCACTGAAGCAATGTAGATTATCTCAGAAGGTATCAAAACTAATTTTTGTGTCTAATCTGTGGACGAGGGAAACAATCAGTGAAGGCTTTGTTTCTTTGTGTTTTGCAGCAGATCATGTAAACATCAATACTAACAGGGGAAACTATATAACATGTAACACTAACGTCAGCTCAGATCAGTGTATCTGTAGATTTGATCGTCGTCACCGGCTTTTGTGGCCATACTGTGGTGTCACCAAATTAATTTAATCTGATTTTTGAAGTTTAAACACTTACAAATGTCCCCAGGCTGCTGTCATACCAACTGTGTGACTGAGTGGAGTGTAACTGTAAGGGAAAAGTTACAATTTCTTACACTACAGCATGTCAGTGATTTAGGGGGAGCTGAGGGAGGCAATCAAATAACATTTGTGAGATGATTATCCTCCTGATGTATTTTAAGATAAGATATACCTTTATTAGTCCCACAGGGGAAAACTCCAGATTTAGAGCAGCAGCAGGATACAAGAGAAATATCAAAAAGATTTACAAATGAAACGATAAGTAATCAGAATAAAAATAGAAAAGAGCATAAATACGACTAAAATGAAAATAAATGAAAAGAGCACGAGCCTTCCATCAATATTCAACTTCCTTATGAAGAAAAAGAAGTAAAACTACGTGGAAATGAGACTGACTGAGATGGAGGTATACATGGTTTTAACTATGAACAATATTGAACAATATGTAAAAAATATGTAAAAAATCTGTATATATACAGTATTACAGTTAACAATATTTGCACTAAAAATGTCAGAGAGGACATGCAGAGGATTTGAAAACTAGAACAAAAAAGGCTGAATTTGGAGTATTTCAAGTAAAAAGATACAGATTATTGCACACTGGAGAGGTTTTTGTTTTAGAGTCTAACAACTGCAGGAAGGAAGGACCTGCGATACTTCTCCGTCACACACTTCGGGTGGAGCATCCTGTCACTGACAGAGCTCCTTAGTGCAGTGAGCGTGTGTTGGAAGGGGTGAGGGTCTTTGTCCACCATGGAGAACAGCTTGACTATAGTCCTCCCCTCCACCAGCTCCTCCACAGGTTCAAGAGGGCATCCCAGGACCGAGCTGGCCTTCTTTATCAGTTTGTCCAGCCCCCTCTTGTCAGCTGGGGATCCGAATAAGAATAAAGAATAAAGAATAAAGAAAGCTGCTGTGATGCTGCTCCCCCTGCAGACCACTCCATAAAAGATAGCAGAGGCCACAACAGAGTCGTAGAAGGTCCTCAGGAGTGCCCCCTGCACCCCAAAAGACCTCAACCTCATCAGCAGACAGAGTCTGCTCTGTCCTTTCTTATAAAATGCAGCAGCGTTTACAGTCCAGTCCAGTTTATGGTTGAGATGAACACCCAGGTACTTGTAAGATGTCACCATCTCGATGTCCCATCCCTGGATGTTCACAGGTGATGAGGGGGAGGGGGGCGCCTGTAGAAGTCCACGACCAACTCCTTGGTCTTTTCAGGGTTTATCTGCAGGTGGTTCCACTGGCACCAGTCCACAAAGTCCTGGATGAGTTCTCTGCACGACCTGTCGTCCCCATCTGTGATGAAGCCGACGGTGGCAGAGTAGTCAGAGAACTTCTACAGATGGCAGGTGGGGGACAGGTTTCATACATCCACAAATGATGGATGGAGCAAGAAAGATGAATAGAAACATAGAAAAAGTGTGGAAAAACTCTGTGGAGTTCGTGAAGCTGCTGTAAAAGGCTGCTGTTCATTCAGCGCCGGCAGTATAGGCATAGAGGGTGGCACGGTGGCGCAGCAGTGCCTGTTCCTCACAGCAAGAAGGTACCTGGTTCGATCCCCAGGTCGGACAGGGGCCTTTCTGTGTGAAGTTTGCATGTTCTTCCCGTGCATGTGTGGGTTCCCCCTGGGCACTCTGGCTTCCTCCCACAAACCAAAAAAATGCTCTTTAGGTTAATTGGTGACTCTGAATTGCCCTTAGGTATGAGTGTGAGCGTGAATGGTTGTCAGTCTCTCTATGTGGCCCTGTGATCGACTGGCAACCGGTTCAGGGTGTACCCCGCCTCTCGCCCAATGACAGATGTGATAGGCTCCAGGCCCCCCGGTCCTGAAAGGGATAAAGGGGTATAAGAATATGAATGAATGAATATAGGCATAGAGATTTGGTTATGTATCACTTAATGAGACACTTGCAAGTGAAATCACATTAACCCCTGAAACCTTGTTGTATCCTATTTGATACATACTTTTATGATACATCTGTATAATCAAATGATCAACAAATATAAAGAAAACAAAAAACAAATGAATATAGTGATTTAAATGATAGAAATAAAGGTCCTCAAGTGAATTATCAGTTGCCAGAAACACCTAATGTTTATAATGGGATACAAAAACTACAGTAAATGTTACATTTCATGAAAATGTTTATTTATTTTTTGGATTTCAGTACAAAGTGAAATAAACATTTTAGCTCCCAAGAATGGTAATATGTTATTGCTATAATTTGTTTTTTCTTTGAAGGAAAATTTCAATTTGGTTTATTTGATAAGGAATGACAATGTACATTCACACACACGTTAAAAAAATAAAATGTAAATGTACCCAAATCTAGCTGCCAAGCTAATTTCCATTGGTAGTCCCCCCAGCTAAAATATAAAAACAAACAGGTTAAAAAAAAAAAATACAAGTATAATATTTAAAGGGTTCTGTTCTTCTTGTTTTGTTTCTTTTTAAGGAAAAGAAAGAACAGAGAAACATTATCATAATGAAACATTTTACAATACATTACAATCATAGTTTTTATTGTACACAGGTGGTCAGTAGCAGATGTTAAAGTGCTAGATTTAGGCAGTAAAGTGCTGGAGTCGAGTATAAAGTGCTAGAGTTACTAATTAAAGTGCTGAAGTTGATATTTAAAGTGCCAGGTCTCTTGGATAAATGAGCAGTGAAAAATTTTCAAGAAAGGAGAAAGAGAGGAATTAAAAAAAAATTTAAAAAAAGGGAGAGGTGGGTGGAGATGGAATGGGGCTGCAGCAATGCAAGTCCAGGTCATATGTATTGATTTAATTATGGTGTTTAAGGGTTAATGCCAGTTATAGTGTCATCAGACTGTGGGGATGGGGCCAAAAAAGGAGAGGAGAGGGAAGGTAACGAAAGAGAGAGAAATAAATAAATAAATAAATAAATAAATAAATGGAAGAGAGAGAGAGAAAAAAAATGATAAATAAATAAATAAAAAAAAGGTGATGGGTGGTCAGATGAAAATAATCAGTTAGTTACATAAATAAATAGTAGTCCAAGAAGTGATGACATGGCATCATCACCTCTTGTCCTACAACATGATTACCAGTACTTAGACAAAGTGGCATAGTGGTATTACACAATATTAACAATATAACATGATGATGCAGAAGGTGACATAGTGACATTTATTCGTTATCAGAGATCATGATTGCAGTTTTGTTTACTTAACAGCCACTTCTTTAGGTTTTTTTTCGAATGCAGCATATGTATTACAGTCCCTTATCATAACAGGTAAGGTATTCCAAATGCGACTGCCTGCGACTGACAGGACTGTCTGCCCCTGTGAGGTGCGTCTGAGTGGGATTACACAGTCCCCTCTGTTGGTTGCCCTGGTTGTATGGCTGACATTGTCATTCTGTCTAACATAAGCAGACAGTGGGGGCGGTGCTAAACCTTTCAAGATCTTGAATATTGCACAGGCATATTTAAAAGTTGTGAAGTTATCAAAACTAAGGAGACCATATTTTTTAAGTATGTTTTTTTGTCTAGTATTTTAATTGCTCTTTTGTATAGCGACTCCACCTGGCTGAGCACAGTTTTGGTAGTGAATGACCAGTTAGTGAACCCGTATTCAATATGAGATAAAACCATTGCGTGCATAAAAACTCTAGCTGCCTCTGTTGTTAATGATGACCTAATTGATTTAAAATTCGCAAGATTGAATTTCATTGTTTTCGAAATCTTGTTTACGTGACTCTTGAAGGAGAGGGTAGAGTCTAGAGTGACTCCTAGGTACTTGAACTCGTTTACAAGTTCAAGTTCCTCTCCTCCTAGGAAAATACCGGAGTGAGTTATGACCTTTGGTGTTAAAGAAAAATACATGCAGATGGTTTTCTTGGTGTTCAGACTGAGACACGATTTTTTAAGCCAGTCGTAGATATGGGTTAGTTCTGTTGTAAGAATGTGGGCGGTCTCTTGGATTGATTTAGATGATGTTAATATTACTGCATCGTCTGCGTATAGTTATATATGAGTGTTTTTGCATGCAAGTGGCATATCATTGATATGGAGCGAGAATAGTATTGGCTCAAGTATCGACCCTTGCGGGACCCCCATTTTATACTTAAGGTGTGGGGATTTAATCCCTTCAACAGCCACACACTGCTTTCTGTCCGCTAGATAAGATTTTATCCACATGATAGCTTTTTCTGAGAAATTAAAAAGAAGAAGTTTGTCTATCAGGACTGCATGATTCACCGTATCAAATGCCTTTTTCAAGTCTAAAAAAACTGCTCCAACATATGATGTCCTATCCAGAAAGTGCCTGTTTTTTTCTAAAAAATAGATTAATGGCTGTCTCTGTAGAATGGTGTTTCCGAAAACCAAATTGTGCAGGGTGTAACGGAGTATGGCCCAAATTTAAGTGGTCCGTGAGTTGGGCTAATACCCATTTCTCTATCACTTTGGAGGTGGCAGGGAGGATGTTAACAGGTCTATAGTTGTTCATATCTGTCCTGTCTCCAGACTTAAAAATAGGGTTAACTATGGCCATTTTCCATGAGTGTGGTACTACAGCATTGCATATGGACAGGTTAATTAGGTGGGTGATGGGACCAGAAAGGGAGTCTTTATGAATTTTCAGGAACATGGTATCAATACCATGGACATCCTTGGCCTTAGAGTTGTTTAGAGAGCCAATGATGTCGACTACTTCACCCTCTGTGATAGGTCGAATGTCAAACACTGGTCCTTTACCTGTGGCACCAGCCCTCCAGTTGGCACCACTGGCAGAGTACCCCCTCCCCTCCGTCCCGAGGTTAATAGGGTCAGCGCTGTTGTCAGGGGGGGAGAAAAGTTTTGAGATATCTTCTACAGATTTTAAGAAGAAGATATTTAGTTCAGAGGCTAGAGTATCTGGGCTTTTTACTAGTTGGTTATTAATAATGAGTTCCAAATCATTGTTATTTTGTCTATTCTGTTTGCCTGTTAATTTATTAATGTTTTGCCAAAGCTTTTTCCCATCACCCCTTGCTCCTTCCAAGATTGTTATAAAGAAGTTTGCTTTAGCCTTCCGTATTGTCTGAGTGGTTTTATTTCTTGCTGCAGTGAACTTTAACCGGTCAGTAGTTAGGCCGGATTTTAAAAAAGTTCTTCAGTAGAATGTCCCGCACTTTCATTTGACTTCGGCATTCTGAGTTCAGCCATGGTAGGGATACTTTTGCTTTCTTTCCTTGTCCCCTTTTTATAAAAGATTCTATTGTGTTTTTAATATGTTCATGAAAGGAATCTGTACTACTGTTAATATCCTCATCAGAGAGAATCCTGTCCCAGCTTGTGGTTTTTAATACTGACTTGATATTTTCTTGCTGATTCTTAGGAATGAAATTAAAGGTGGTCTTGTTATTATAAAAATGTCTAGATGGATTTGAGAGTCGAGATTTGGTGAGTTTCCTGGAGAAAAGGATTGCATTATGATCTGATAAACCGGTTAAAAGATTGTAAGTTTTGATAATTCGTTCCGGTTTGTTAGAGAAAAGCAGGTCAATTCTAGTGCTAGATTTAACAGTGATTCTGGTGGGTTTCTGTACAAGCTGGGAGAGGTTCAGGTGTTCAGTTAGCTGTTTCAGGGTTTTCTTATCTGTAGTGCTATCCCAGTTTATATTGAAATCTCCAAGGATAGTGATCTCCTTCTTGTGATTACACGACTTTAAAAGAGCTTTAAACTGATCATAAAAGTCTTTCTTGGCAGTGGGCTTTCTATATAGACATATTACAGTGAACAACATTTCTGCAGAGAGTGTGATATTAACCCCAACACATTCAATATCAACACCAGCAGGCCATATAATTTGCTTGCATTTCAAAGTGTTTTTAACGTATAATAAGACCCCACCTCCCTTCCCTTGGATCCTATCTTGTCTAAAAATATTATACCCAGGCGTAATAACAGAAGCTTCAGGTGAGGAGCAGGACAACCATGTTTCAGAAAAACCCATAAAATCAATGTTGGACTCATTCAGTAGGTGTTCTATTTGTTCCGTTTTTGGGACCATGCTCCTGATGTTGAGGTGACCACCAAGGAGCCCTTTTTTATCCCAAACTATTTTAGCTTGATGTAAGGTAGAAAAAATTTTCATTGCTGTATGTTTTTTAAAAACTGGATTTCTATGTGCATTGCTAGTCTTGTACTTGCAATTGAATGTGTATAGGACAGTACCCTTGTTCACTGGTTCTTCTGTAGTTAGCTGTTTAGCAGCAGTCTGTGAGGTGCCTTGGTCGGATCCGGGCGTAGGTGGAGGAGGGTCGGGAGCCGTTGAAACAGTCCTCACCATAGCAGTAGCCGTCTCAAGGGAGTTGGAGCCGGGGCCCAGCGGTGCTAGCTCCCCAGCTAGCACCGCTGGTGGAAGGAGCCCCGTAGCCGTTGTTCGAGGTGGCTTCTCAGGTGCTAGGCTAGCGCTAGCCGTTAGCGCGACCCTGCTGAGGGTCACTGATGTCGGTGGTAGACATCATGCTTTAACAGGTTGAACATTTTTTTGTGTCTATGCTGGTTGACTTCGGAAACATCT
This sequence comes from Scarus forsteni, assembly GCA_036419115.1. Classification (NCBI taxonomy): domain Eukaryota; kingdom Metazoa; phylum Chordata; class Actinopteri; order Labriformes; family Labridae; genus Scarus; species Scarus forsteni. The sequence continues at coordinate 4,123,718 of JAZDUH010000137.1, read as the reverse complement.
TCTGATAGTGAACTGCTGGTTAAAGTCAGCTTCCCAAAATCCAAGAAGGGAGAATACACAGCAAAGCCAGTGAAAGCAGAGCCAACTTTCCCTAAGTTAAATAAGCCTTTATTAAAAATCTACAAATTTTAAAACATTGGCAAATGGGCAGAACATGAATAGGAAAAGATAAAGTAAACTTAAATAGAAATGCTTTTAACATGGAATTGAGAATATATACAATAAATAAGGACATTGTGTAAATTAGGGATGTAACGGTCACCGGTAAAATGGTAAACTGTGGTAAAATTTCCCACAGTAATCATTACCGTATCCTATTAAAATTACCCTTGTACCGTGTTTGAGCACCACACTGTGTCAATAACTCACGGTGATGCTGCTCTTTGACTTGAAAAGTCTGAACTATGTGTGTCTGCCCCCCGGTGAAGCAGACGTGTGTCGCAAACAGAGGCGTGCATGTGCAGTTTGCATTTTTGGCCTCTGAAATTACAGCAGCAGTTGGAGCTCCACTCAGACAACATGTTTAGCCAGCCAAAACGGCTAAAATTTTAAGTCTGGTCAAAGTTTGGATTTTGGAAACTGAATGACAACAGTCACCCCGTCTGAAACTCCAAGCTGCAGTAAAAGACAAAAATGCGCTTGATTAAAACTGCTTTAACTCCTTGAGTAAATGAGCAGACTGAGAGAGAGAGATGATTCAGGGAGCCATACCTGAGTGAATTATAGGTGGTTTATCAGTATTTTTTGTGTAAATGTAGAAAAGTTATAAATAACAGCATTAGTATCATTCTGGAGTGAGCTCTTGCCATTATTTTGCAGTTTTTTCACCATGTTTTGCCATATTTCGTCGTAATAGATCGTCTTTTTCTGTCAAAGTTTGTGTTTTGTGGATTTAGTCAATCATAATTTGGAAATATTAAAGAAGGAGATGTCAAGGAGATCTGCCATGGATAGGGGAGACCAGAGGAGAGTCATAAAGGGGGCTAACTGCTTCAGGGACTATCGTTAGTTAAACAAAAACTAAATTTAAAAAAAGGCCTGGACATGTTCAATATAACGGGCTGTAACATGGAAACTAATGCTGTAGGCAAACAAAAACATGTGAGTGTATGTAAAATAGGTTAAGTTTATTTTTGGCCGTCTCAAAACTTTGAACATGTTCATTTAAAATACTTTACGAAGAGAAACCTCAAATCTGTTTTTTTTTCTTTTCTTGTTATTTAAACACAGTTTAAGCATTTATAACATAATAATGACAAATACTTGCCAGAATTGTTCATTTTTAATTTAAAATAAAAAAGGTTTGAACAAATTTACTTATAGGACATTTCCTGACACAGTTTTTGACCAAAAAAAAGACAAAATAACTGTTAAAATGATGATATTAAAGGGGTTAAATGATTTCAAGACTGTGTTAAAGTACTTTTTGAAAATTTTGAGCACACTGCAACAATATTGCGATAATAATGATAACCGTGGTAATTTTGGTCACAGTAACCGTGATATGAAACTTTCATACCATTACATCCCGAGTGTAAATAAAATATGATGAAATAAAGTGTACAACACTACAATGAGGTGTTTTGATTTTAGTGCCCGTTCTTTTTTGTAAACACACATATTTGTGTCTTGCATTTCAGATCAAGCAGATGCACTGTTTGACCTTGTCCTTGAGAAGGTTTTCCAGGACCCTGCTCCATACCTGAAGGAGCTGCAGAAAAAACAGACCCAGAAGACATCTCTGCTCAGTGTGACAGACCTGGTGTATGTGAGAGCCAGCTACATGTCAAGGTTCAACCCAGGAAACTCTGAACCCCTCATACTAGTCTTCTGCATCAGGAAACTCCACTCTTACAGACGTGGACAAAATTGTTGGTACCCTTCCATTAAAGAGAGAAAAACCCACATGGTCACTGAAATAAGCTGAAACTGACAAAAGTGATAATAAATAAAAAATTACTGAAAATCAACTAATGAAAATCAGACTTTGCTTTTGAATTGTAGTCCAAGAGAATTATTTTAAAAAACAAACTAATGAAACTGGCCTGGACAAAAATGATGGTACCCTTAACTTAATGTGTTGTTGCACAAGCTTTTGAGTCAATCACTGTAATCGGGTGATTTCTGTAACTCTCAGTGAGACTTCTGCACCTGTCCAAAGGTATGTTGGCCCACTCCTCATGAGCAAACTGCTCCAGTTGTCTCAGGTTTGAAGGCTGTCTTCTCCAGACTGTATGTTTCAGCTCCTTCCACAAATGTTCAACAGGATTTAGATCAGGGATCATAGAAGGCCACCTCAGAATAGTCCAGTGTTTTGTTCTGAGCCATTCTTGGGTGTTTTTAGCTGTGTGCTTTGGCTCATTATCCTGTTGGAGGACCCATGACCTGTGACTGAGACCAAGCTTTCTGACACTGGGCAGCACATTTCACTCCAGAATGTCTTGATAGTCTTGAGATTTCATTGTACCTGCACAGATTCAAGACACCCTGTGTCAGATACAGCAAAACAGCCCCAAAACATGACTGAGCCTCTGCCATGTTTCACAGTAGGTACAGTGCTCTTTTCTTTGTATGATTCTTTTTTGTGTCTGTGAACATAGAGCTGATGTGACTTACCAAAAGGCTCCAGTTTTGTCTCATCTGTCCAAAGGACATTCTCCCAGAAGCTTTGTGGCTTGTCAATATGCATTTTGGCAGATTCCAGTCTCACTTTTTTATGATTTGCTTTCAACAGTGATGTCCTCCATTCAGTCCACTTTGGCTCAAACAGTGACAGATGGTGTGATCTGACTCTGATGTACCTTGACCTTGGAGTTCTCCTCTAATCTCTTTGAAGTTGTTCTGGGCTCTTTGGTTTCCATTCGTATTATCCGTCTCTTCAGTTTGTCATCAGTTTTCCTCCTGCAGCCACGTCCAGGGAGGTTAATCTTCTGAATAAACTGTGCAGCTGTAGTCACAGGAACATCAAGCTGCTTGGAGATGGTCTTATAGCCTTTACCTTTAACATGCTTGTCTATGATTTTATTTCTAATCTCCTGAGACAGCTCTCTCCTTAGCTTTCTGTGGTCCATGTTCAGTGTGGTACACACCATGATACCAAACAGCACAGTGACCACTTTTCAGCCTTTAAATAGGCAGACTGACTGATTACAAGCTTGGAGACACCAGTGATGATAATTACAGGGCACACCTTAGTTTAACATGTCCCTATGGTCACCACATTTTCAATCCTTTGTAGGGGTACCATCGTTTTGTCCAAGCCAGTTTCATTATTTTGTTTTTTTAAATATTTCTGCTGAACCAAAATTTAAAATCAATGTCTGATTTTCATTAGCTAATTTTCAGTACATTTTTTTGTATTATTACTTTTGTTATTTTCAAGTTATTTCAGTGACCATGTGGGTTTTTTCTTTAATTAAATGAAGGATACCAATTTTGTCCACATGTGTATCTGCAGCACCACGCAGGCAGGCAGCACCACTCTGATTCTTTAGCCAAGAAAACCCCAACACCAGGTCACAAAGGTTCTGTCAGCCAGGTATCTGTAATGGCTGGACATGATGAGCAGATTTTGTCAGCACTAAAGGGTTACTTTCATAGGTATTTTTGTGTTTTATTAATTCATATTATTATGATTATGTCTTTAGGGTTTCTGTTTAAAAATCATTTTCTTTTTATCATTTCTTTTTTCCTCCTTTATGTGAAAAATGTCTACAGTACCAGCTGGTACATTTGGTGTTTTTATACATAACATTTTTTCACAATAAAAATTCTACATCAACTGTTTTGTATGTTTTCAGTTTTCCATATGTTACATGTTATGTTAATAAGTAAAGAACAAGAAAGATAAATTGTAAAAATAGTAAGATGTAGGAAACAGTGATGTATTTTTAATCCTTACTAACTTGTGTAACAGTCATGGAAGTGTTTATGTCAAAATACTCATGCATTATCCATCTTAGAAGTAAAGGCTCATAGTCTGCTCTATAAATATAGAATGCATTTTGCAGTGAAAAAACACACTCAAGCATAGAGGTCTGAGTCCAGGATGGTCCACCATGCAGGATGGAGGGTCTGGGAGTTCCTGTAGTCTTCCTCTGACCGAGTTAATTACTTTGTTAAAAGGGTAACTAAGTGACATAGTACAGAAAAGGTCACGTACAAACTTGTTATTTTGCACTCAGTTTTCATAATACCTTTGGCATCTCCGTGCAACAGAAATTTTTAGACTCTAGGCATTTTTGCAAAATTGCCACAGCAGCACCTATGTGAAGGAGAGTAAAACCAGGATGTTCAGTAGAATTTTCATATCAAGGAAATGTGCTAGTTAAGCAATCATGTTGTCTTGTTTTGTTGAAGACTATATAATGCTAATATACACAGGGCTGTGTAATAATAATAGGCTAATATACAATACTGCAAGCAAGGAGGTGTTTAAGACAGCTGCTTGTGTGGCATATAGAAAAGATATGGTTCACAGAAAATTGCTGGCTACTTAGAATTGCAAACATTTGATCAGTGGCAGCACGTGACTACTATGCACTATATGGCTCTATTAAAAGCTGTATTCTGATGGGTCAATCACATAAGTAATTTAATTCCTGTAAAACAGACTGTTGCTCTGATTGGCCCTGAGGAACCTAGACATCATTTACATTTCACAACAACAAAGAAGTTCCCGTCCCCCTGTCTTATTTCACCATTAGTAGCAACGGCCCGCTCAGTGTTACTTAGAAGTGAAAGTTAGTTCACGTCAGGATTTTTATTTAATCCTGTCGGGATTTATGCCTCTGTAATAACCTGCTCACTCTACATTACCCCTTACTTAACGCTATATTTAACGCCAATCTTAAGATTTGGTAAGCACTGCATGTCTACAAAGAGCTACATGCTTCACAGCTACAACAACAAAAAAGGGGGGTCTTATGTAGACCACTGACAAAACATCCTAGTTTATCCTTGGTCCTCGACTCCCTCCTGGTTCCTCTTCATATTCGGGGTCTGACTCTCGTGCAGCCATGTTTCTCTCAGGGCTCGGTCGTCATGGTTACGTGACACCGTCCTCGCCTCGCAGAATAGCGAGGCGGTATCAGCAGTGGCTCATTAACATATTCAGGCCACGCCCACTAAATCAGACCTCTCTGTACAGAGGGGCTATGGGAGCCTGGAAATAATCCTACTTTTTGGCTTTTTGGACCAAAGCATGTTACTAACTTTTCATGACATCAGTGATCCATGTTAAACTGCATAAAATGAGCATAATATGGGACCTTTACTTGATTATTTTATTTTTTAAAGAGTGTTTGATGCTCTGAAGCCTTCTGAAATAAGGAGTCAATGGGAATGCCTTCTGATAGAAGCAGCTTGTGGTAACCCCATCTGATAGAAGAAGTCTTCTGATAGAGGGAGTCAATGGTAGCCCCTTTTGATAGAGGGAGTCAATGGTGAAACCTTCTGATAGAAGGAGTCAGTGGTTAATCCATCTGATAGAAGGATTCAGTGGTAAAACCTTCTGATAGAAAGTGCCAAGGGTAAATCTTTCTGATAGATGGAGTCAAGGGTAAAGCCTTCTGAAACATAGAGTCAATAATAAAGCCCTCTGAAAGAAGGAGTCAGTGGTGATGCTTTCTGATAGATGAAGTCAGTGGTAAAGCCCTCTGATAGAAGGAGTCAATGGTTAAGCCTTCTGGTAGAGGAAGTCAATGGTAACCCCTTTTGATAAAGGGAATCAATGGTGAAGCCTTCTGATAGAAGGAGTGAGTTGAAAAGCCTTATGACAGAGAGAATCAGTGGTTATCCCTTTTGATAGAGGGAGTCAGTGGTGAAATCTTATAGAAGGAGTCAGTGGTTAAGCCTTCTGATGGATCTCGTCAATGGTTAAGACTTCTGATTGGTGGAGTTCATGGTAGAGTTATCTGATAGAACAAGTCTTCTGATACAAAGTGTCAGTTGTAAAGCCTAGTGCTAGAAGGAGTCATTAGTAAAGCCTTCTGATAGGAGTCAATGGTAAAGCCTTATGGTAGAAGGAGTCAGTGGTAAAGCCTTCTGATATATTGGGCCCTAATTTCGTGACGCAGCGCAGGGGATGCAGAGCCGGCGCACCCCGCACAGTGTTAATTTCATCCGGCGCACCGCCATGCGCTGCCAATTTGACAATTTGGTAAACCGTCTGCGCAGAGATGAGTGTGACGGCACACCAGGGGGAGGTGACGGCAGATTCGTGTTGGTGCAGTGACAATTTGTGCCAAAAAACTGTGTGGAAGGTGCGCTTAAAGCTCGCCAGCTCCAACCTGGCCTATTCTCGGCGCAGGCGAAGCACACCCTTCACAGCTGTAATTTGGTGACAGGCGCAAATGTACGCACACGTCAACAAAGCCTCAGAGGCAGGTTTCCAGAGTGTCAGGCATATTTTAATGCAATAAATAATCACAGCAATCACTATTTAATGTAACCATCTGAACCAGCATTCATTTGTATCTATATTAATTGTCACGTCACATCTGATGTTAGATTAAAGTCGTTTGTCATAATGGAAACTTAACCTGACGGCAGCTGGAAGTTTGATGCACATCTTACAAGTCAACAATAACATCTGATATCTAAATAGATAGATAGATAGATAGATAGATAGATAGATAGATAGATGTGTGTGTGTGTGTGTGTGTGTGTGTGTGTGTGTGTGTGTGTATTACATTAATTCTACTGTGGTTTGAAATTCAAAAATGACAAATAAATAGCCATTCTACCACAGATCAGATGATGTAAGCATCGATAGTAGTTTCTCAAATGGCTGATATTGCTTTAATATTTGGCCCTATTCTATTCTGCAGCTCCACTGAGGTCCTAATAAGCAGAACCCCTGGGAAAGACCAGTAACAAGGATAAAGAATGGACAGCATCTCTATGAAGGACAACAGCAGGAGCCCCATGTTCTTCACAGCCTCTTCCTCCAGCCACCATCAGGCCAATTTTCTTTCTAGCCCTTTGAGGAATGGAATTGGAGATAGAGGTTCTTGTCTGTCTACCCAGTCAGCAAAGCCTACAGTGGCTATCTTGGGCACAGGTGACTTTTCCAAGAGCCTGACTTTACGTCTGCTGCACTGTGGCTTCCATGTGGTAGTGGGCAGCCGTCATCCCAAAGTAGCAGCCCAGTCATTTCCCCATGTGGTGGATGTTACACACCATGAGGACGCAGTGGGAAAAGCAAGCATTGTGTTCCTGGCAATTCGCCGAGAACACTACTCTGCTGTCTGGGACCTCAAGCATTTATTAGAAGGTATGTAACCACATATTTGGAAAAAAAATCAACTTCAACAATGAGCGAATACATAAAGGTGATCTGTCATAGTATATATTTTTTAATCTGCAGGCAAGACTGTTGTTGATGTGAGTAACAACAGAAGGATAAACCAGTATCCAGAGTCCAATGCAGAGTACCTGGCTTCATTGTTGCCAGACTCCATTGTGGTCAAAGGCTTCAATGTTATTTCAGCCTGGGCTATGCAGCAGAGCTACCCCAAAGATGCAAGCACAGAGGTACTGTATAAATGATTCATCATGTGTATATGATATTGCACATGTATTTGGATAAGACTCAAGTTATTCAGTACCAGTAGTCTTAATTGCATTAAAATATCAGGGACTTTTGAGGACTATAACCACATAGATTAGGCCTGTATCACGGAGTAAGATAATCTAGCACTCCTTACAATGAGTGTGTTTTAGTTCCCCTTTAAAAATATTTTTTGAGGAATAAGGTGATCATTTATGGGGTCATATTCTTCGAAAGAAGTTTCTTGTTTTGGAATGTCGAAATCTGCGCTGTGGGCATACACAGACTTCTAGTACCTGGAAAAGAATAAAGTGGACCTTTTCATAGACTGTTACAACTCTATGAAAACCAAGCCATAAGTAGACATACCATCTACAAAGAAAAGTTAAAAGGTTATTGATGAGGTGTCAGTTGGCAAAGTTGTATCAGCCAAAATTAGACAGGAAAGACTTGGATACATATGCTACCAATATTTTTAGTTCACCAGGGGTATCCAGGGTCATGTAATAAAACCTGTGTTAAATTTTGACTTTGACATTTCTGTAGAGCAGTGGTTTTCAACCTTCATGTATTAGCTCAAAGCACACCTCAAAACACCTCAAGTTATAATAGTTTATCAGTGTAAAAGCGTAAATCGTAGAATGTTTACATATATTTATTTTCATATACCTATTTTAAGAATAAATGTAAAGCCACATTTAAAGGTTTGGACTTGCCTTAAGGCACACCAGTGTATCCAACTACCCTATTTAAGAAGCACTGCTATCGAGTATAGCCCACAGGGATCTTAATCTTTGTTAGTAGGAATGTCTGCTATTTATTTTATTTTGTAGGAAATCCACAAAAAATGTAGTTAAAGAGTATATTTGTTGGTCTTGTAATAATTCCACAACTACTCTCTAACAGCAGTTCTGAGTTGCAAGGTGGCAGCCTGAAGAGCACATCAGTTCATCAACATGAAATTGTACATTTTCTAAGGTCTATTTCAGAATTGGGTCATTGTCCATCTGTTATTCAAAGTTATGTAACATAATGTGTCTTAATATTTTGTACTCTCAATCATGTCTATCTATTGCTATTACAACCCTCCTATTTAATTTTTTTGTACTTCTAATAATTCCTCTCTGTAATCCTGCCACTGTTTAGGTTTTTATCTGCAGTGACTCTTTGAAGGCTAGACAACAAATTATGGAATTAGCCCGCCAGCTTCACTTCCAGCCAGTTGATATGGGCAACCTGTCTTCTTCACGGGAAATTGAGGCAATACCAATACAACTATTTCCCAGCTGGAAAGGCCCTGTCCTAGCTGCTGTTGCTCTTTCTATCTTTTTTTTTGCTTATTCTTTTGTACGAGATATCATCCATCCATATGTGAAATACAAACAGAGTGACTTTTATAAGATTCCAATAGAGATGGTGAATCGAACACTCCCAACAGTTGCTATTACTCTCTTGGCTCTTGTGTACCTGGCAGGCCAACTAGCAGCTGCCCACCAGCTTTACTATGGGACCAAGTACAGGCGCTTTCCACACTGGCTGGAAGGCTGGCTGCATAGCCGGAAACAGCTTGGCCTCCTCAGCTTCTTTCTGGCTGCAGTCCATGTTCTCTACAGTGTCTGTCTGCCCATGAGGAGGTCTGAGAAGTACCTGCTACTGAATACCGCCTACCAGCAGGTCAGTGGGCTGTAAAACTCTACCATTATGTACATACTGATACTTTTCCATATTTGTCTCTTGGCTAACTTTATATATAGAATGACAACAGGGTCGTGTATGTGGTCAAAAATACCTAAGACATGACATTGGAGGTCCAAAGTGTATTTACTTTTGTAATAGGTTCTTATTGTAGCCCACATTTATTTATCCAATACCACAAGAGGGGCCTCTCGCTTTTAAATGTGCTAACTCATTACAGTTGTACCAATATGATATGTTTAATAAATCATAATAAAGCAAATATCGGGTTTGGCCATTTGCTGTATAATAACACATCTTTATCAGGTGGCATAGCAGCTCAGATTTGATAAAGTATGTTCTGCGGTCAGTCTGGCTCTGCATAAAAAGAGTGATGAATGGGAATCGTTGTGAGCTTCATCTATGCATCTTCCTTGTTGGCAGGTTCATGCTAATACTGAAAATTCTTGGAATGAGGAGGAGGTGTGGAGGGTAGAAATGTATGTTTCCTTTGGGATCATGAGTCTCGGGCTCCTGTCACTTCTGGCTGTCACATCAATTCCCTCTGTCCACAGTACACTCAACTGGAGGGAGTTTGGCTTCATCCAGGTAAATAACAAGGCAGGAGTTATTCTGTTAATATCTTAAATCATTTCAGCATGCAATGATAATTGACACAGTGGTAATAATATTGTTGAAAACTGTAGTAACAATATACTGTGATAAATTGGAATACATACTGTGATATATAAGTGTGAAAACCTGTGTAATTTTTAATAAGCATTTTTATAGTGAAAAATATGATTCTGAACCAAGATTATGATTATTCTGGATCTTTTGTTAGTTTCGATTTTCTTTTATTATTATTGTAGTTTCAGTATAAGTTTGGTATGTCAGTCTGATTAGTGTTAATGCTTCGTTGTATGAAAGAGCATGTAAAATAATCAGTCATATTTTCACAGGATTCAAATTTTGTTTTGAAATGTGGTTATTAGTGTGTGCAATCAATATTTCAATTGACTTGCCACTCTTCTATACGTCTCTTATGACCAGGAGAGATTTCACAATTTCCTTTTTCATTCATTTGCGTTGAGCCTATAAATATTGCAAAAATAAACAATTTACTCAGTTCCAGTAATTAATTCAATATATATGTATATATATATATATATATATATATATATATATATATATATATATATATATATATAGATAGATAGATAGATAGATAGATAGATAGATAGATAGATAGATAGATAGATGTATATATGTGTGTATGTATATATATATATATATATATATATATATATATATATATATATGTATATATATATATAGATAGATAGATAGATAGATAGATAGATAGATAGATAGATAGATAGATGTATATATGTGTGTATGTATATATATATATATATATATATATCTATCTATATATATATATATATATATATATATATAGATAGATAGATAGATAGATAGATGTATATATGTGTGTATATATATATATATATATATATATATATATATATATATATATATATGTATATATATATATATATATATATATATATATATATATAGATAGATAGATAGATAGATAGATAGATAGATAGATAGATAGATAGATAGATAGATAGATAGATAGATTCAATATTCAGTAACAGCTGGGATAGACTAAGCTGTATAGCAAATTGAATGAATGAATGTTCTATCCCAACTAAGTCTTGACACTTTTCATCAAATAGATATCAAATCGATCCGTGAATTCAGTATATTATTTATTCCAGCAACTTAATTCATATGCATTTTTTCAGTCTATTTATTAACTTACGTGAGTATTTATCACCTACACCTCTATCAATTAGTTTTTTGTGACATTCTTTTCATTGTATTGTTGCTTTTAATTTTTTTTTTGTGGGGTTGGATCAGTGATTTGTATTTATAGTTTGTTATTTAGAGAAAATATTAACTTCTTTCACAATAGTCCACAAAACTTAAGTTATAAGTGAAACAGAAGTTTGACTTCTACAGATGGCAACCAAATCCAAAATTAAAACTCATGATTAGCCAAGTATTTTCCTATCTATCTATCTATCTATCTATCTATCTATCTATCTATCTATCTATCTATCTATCTATCTATCTATCTATCTATCTATCTATCTATCTATCTATCTATCTATCTATCCACTGATCCTCTGTATGCTTGAACAGTTACTGATCAGTAAAGTCTTATTTCCATTAAGATTTGCTTACCTAATTAATTTTTATACTGTATTTTAGTTTTTGCAATTTGTCAGTTTTGTCAACACCAGAACTGCACCAATGATTTTAACTTTTCTTTTTCATTGTGCCATAACTTTGTTGAGAATAAATATAGGTAGTACTAGGAGTTTGACTTTTCCATATTTCTCTTTATTCACTGTTTTTCTCTAATTCACAAAACACAAAGAGCTTGGGGTATCTCTGCCTAGAAGTAGAGTGGGACTCCTTTTAACTAGATGCATTTAAAACTATATGACCAAATACTTTTTTCCCTACACCTGTTTAGATGTGTTACCACTGCCCACCAACTTTTATTTCAGAATGCCACCACGAACGTAAAACTGAATTTTAAATTGCAGTGAGAGGAATCCCTGTATGGGAGCATGTAATTGTCTATAATTCTACAACACGATTTTTTAAGTACCTTAAAAATGTAGGCTTGTCAAGAAACATCTACCTGTCGTTTAGTAATTCTTAAATTATTTTCTGTGATGCTCGATCAGATTCATATTGGATTCTATTTAACAATAAATGTGTTTTTTTTAAGTTAAATAAATCAAATGATTGTCGTAAAACTACATTTCTTCATCCTTTGAAGAATATTAAAGGCCCAACAGGTGATAACAATGGCTTGTCATTAGGCTTTACTGACAAATGTACATGCTTGGAGCATCAGTGGTGCAGAGTGATAGTGTTTTTCACATGGGGATGTGTCCTTGGGCAAGACACTTAACTGCAAATTGCCTCCCACTGCTGCATCAGTGGCATGTAAATAGGTATGAAAAGCTGTAAATAAGTTTGTTGATACTGATTGACAACTGATAGAAAATCCAACCATGAGTTAGTGAATGTGTTGCTCGCGTTGATGTAGCTACTTTGAGTAGTCAAAGACTAGAAAAGCACGACAGAAGTATTGTATAAGCAGCCAAAATGACTACTATCGTAGTTCTAGTAGTTATCCAAATCTGATAGTTTGAGTGTTGATGGTAATGACCTTTTTCTACACTGGCTAACATTCTTTGTCTGCTACATGACAGCAGGACTTAAAAATTCATGTGTTGTCATGCATCCTCCTGTCTTTACTGCAGTCTACTCTCGGCTACATTGCCCTACTTATTGCAACCATCCATGGCCTGCTGTTTGGCTGGAAGCGAGCTTTTGAAGAGGAGGCCTACCGTTTTTACCTGCCCCCCTGTTTCGTGGTGGCACTGGCCCTGCCAGTGTGTGTCATACTAGGGAAGATGCTGATGCTGCTACCCTGTGTTGCTCGCAAACTCCACCATATCCGCAGAGGCCTGCAAAATAATCATCAGCACAAGCCCCTGGAGTCAGTGTTCTCAGCTATTCAGACATCTCCTGAAAGGGTGACAATCATGTGATTAGTGTGCACAAAGCTGTCTGTTCAAATTACGGGAATTACTTGTATATTGTCATAGAGGCAAATAAAGTACTTAAGTACTCATGCAGTTCAAGTTGAAGGGATATGCTCTCTTTTTTACTGTTTGGCCTGTGAATTGTTATCGCTTGCATGTGTACTTTTTTCCATGTTAGATAATTAAGTTTTGTTACAGCTCATGTATCTTGGTATGGGTCTTTATGATTTCCTTTACAGCATTTTTCAATATGGTTTTGTACATTACTATGTGTCAAATAGGACTTTAACTGACATACTGAATGTTAACCCTGACTTGAACTTGGACAAATGGTACTGTACTGCTTTTTCTGTTATAGAATTTCAAATACTACCTATTTGGCTTAACAGATTTGACAAGTCTGCAAAAATAACTCTGATGATGGTAAATGAATTTTTAAGTAAGAAAAGAATGATAGATTCCATTAACAAACATGCTGTGTTTCAAAACATTTGCCATGGAATTAAAGGGATATTCTTTCAACAGATCAGATATGTATCACCTTTTACGATAATACGGTTCTATAAAATATTGACAAATCAACTGTCCATCCAGATGCTAGGATGCATAGAGTTTTTGTAATTCCATTCTAAACAAGCAACTTTTTTTTTTCTAAATATAAAGCTTTAACCTCTAAGTAAAACGTTTGTTCTCAACAGGTTCTAATTTCTTATTCCTAAGGTAAAATGTATTACTTTAACATATTAAAGTAATTTGTCAATGATACAATTCTCAACTTGTCGGCAGAAAAATCACTTGTGCACAGCGTCATGACCAATATGATAAGTGATCCTCAGTTAATAGACAGTGTCACTAATATGAAGTGTTTTGTTTTTATTTGTTTTAAACAAAACAAACATGTTTGTCAAAATGATAGTTTAGTTTGACAATAATATGACTATGATTGTTGCAAGAATAGACTGGGGCAAAAAAATAAAAATCAGAAAAGTTGAAAAGCATTAATTTACTTTTCAAAGCCAGTTTTAAGTGTAGATAAACACAAGTTATTTTGTCATCATTTGGGCATTTCAGGTCAAAATGTATAGTACATGTTTTACCGTTACTGAGAAGAAAACACATTGTAAATTAGGTGACTTATTGCTTTTTACCCCAACAATCTATTGTGCTTTTTCAACTTTATGGAGGTGCTGCACTAAACTGCTTGATCTCAGAGCAGCTTAAAGGGGAGAAACAATCATCTTCTGATTAAGCTCTTAAATCATTAGTTTTTCCCTGACACTAATAGATGGGGTCTAAATGAAACTGCACTAACTGAGCAACAACCACTGGGTTTTGATATCAACTGTGGTTTGGGATATTACATAAGTGCTCAAAGGACCTCTTTCACAATACATGTAATTTTGCCCACAACCCAATTTTTTGTTTATTGTGTGGTATTTGTAGTACACCCAGAGACTCCCAAGAATATACCTTTAGAAAATCCAAAAGTTGTCCAGGGCCTGTACTATGACCTATTTTATGATCATTGCCATAAGTGTGAGCCAGGGTGCACACTTTACCCAAAAACTTACTCAACACAAATAGTAAATCATCAAATTGGGTCAAATCACCTTCACTGAAGTCTGGTGCATCTTTTGAAATCAAATGTAAAGCTAAGTATTACAATTGAAAGAAATTATTGAATTTTAACTGGGAAAAAAAAAGTTTTTTTTATGATTTTTTCAACAAATTCAATTCTTTAGAGATGTGTCTGACCAACTTACAGTTGCTGTACAACTAAAATACTTACAAATTATTTGGCCACATATATATTCTCAAAGTGGGAAAAAATCATCAAATTCTGAGACTGGTAAAGCTGTTCAATTAACAGGTTGAGTTACTGTGGTAGAATCAGGATACTGTTCCATGTCTTGTATATCAGGGAACCTTTAAAGATTTGTTCAGAATTAATCCTTTAAATATGATTTCTTTTAGAATTTGAATGCTAGATTCAAAACAAACATTTCACATGAAATGTTATTCATTTTAATATTGAACAGCCACAAAGGGCCTGTATATTATTCCTTTGTGATGAGATAATAATGAGCCATTGATACAAGTAAAAACCAATGCAGTTTTGGATTGTTGTAATCAGATTGTATATATCTACAATGACAGCAGTACATAAACATTACTTCTGTCAATTTCTGTTTCTAGTACTTATATATACATGTAATCTGTTTTATGGCCTTCGTGTCTCTTTGCATAGCAACGGCTTGGACAATTTTAATTTTTAGACTGGAACTATAGTGAGGGAAAGGGGATCTGAGAAATCCATAAGATGTATGATTGGCTGGTTATTTCATAGAATGGAGTCTTTGAATTTACTTGTGTATGGTTGGAGGGGTTTCTGATTTTGAAAATGTTTATAATATCCCAAATAATAGACTACAGATGCAACATGTGCACACATGCCAGAGGTTCTCTTTCCAGCAGGACAGAGACAATAATATGCCTTCACAGGATCATCTGATGCATTCTTGTCAAATTGAATCCAAACATTGTATTTTATTTGAGATCTGTGACGAGAATGAATCTGTCCCCTAATGAGATCAGCATCATGCTGGTAAACCCAAATCTCATAGTCACCATCATTTTTTTGATGCTCAGCAATGTAGCCAGGGGACTGTTTGATTTGGTATGTACCGCATGTTATGGTCTCAAGGTATTCCAGATCCACATGAGGGAACGAGATATCAGATGCTTCAAGCTTCTGCCATTCACTACGAGCTCTACGTGACATATTTGGGTCTTCTGCAACTCGTTTTGCCAAAACATTGTCTTTTTTTAAAAGTGAAAGCATACGCTGAGCCATCTTAGTATCTTGTTCCTCTCGATCTGGATCTGAAACATACTGTATATTGGTTTTCTGAAGGCATTGAGACATGCAGTTACTATGCGCACTAATTTGCCAATGACCTCAACGAAATAATTTGAGGTAAGTTGTTCCTTAAACAACATCAACTTCTTTAAACGCCCGTGGTAGGACTCTGCTATCCATCTTGTTTTGGTACAGCAACGATCACTATTGGCTGTTGAGGAATCCAATTGGGATTTACCAGTTGGTAAAAATGACAGCATTCTAGCATCATACCCCAACTTAGCAAGAAGATCTAAGGCATCCCTGAAACCGCGATCTACAATCATATTGTCATTTGCTTCTAACCAAGGTTTCAATATTTCAATTTTTTCCATGATGAGCCGAGTTATTGTTGCATCATTTACGTTACCATGGTAGGGGCCAATAGTGTCTAAGACATATCCATCAGGCAGTACAACTGACATGCATTTTAGGTAATTTTGTTTTTTCTGTCCTCCGTAAGATGCCCTTTGAAACTGATGATCACTGCGATTGTTGAGGTAGATATATGTCCCATCTAAGATAAGAGTGACCTGGTCACCATAAAAAGCTTTAGTAAAGACAGTGTTGTGAGTTATGGCATCGTGGCGTGAAATATGATTTGTGCCAAGATATTTGGGAACAACTATTGTGTTCAAAATATCTGCAATTGTATGAAAATATCTTGACAGTGTAGCTTGGGAAAGATTAGTAAGCATGGTCATTTGATTCCATGAAAGGTTTGTTTTCAGTTTTGCCCAAAAGTAAAGAAGCAAATCTGTTGCTCTGGAACTATCACTTGAACCTGAAACAAGATCAGATTCACACATGTCATACATGTTCTGAAATTGCACCAATGTCCAGCCAGTCCATGCATGGCAGTCAGAATCTGACAAGGTTTCAAACTTCAGTTTGGGTGATGTCTCATGTTTGGATACTTCATGTAGAATATATATGATATATATACTTCATATATAGAATATTTGAAAAAAATATATAATTCAATTGAATGCACAATACTAAATTGAAGTTAACATTCATTTGCTGCAAATTGCATGAAATAAAACATTACCCTTGATATAATACAAGACATGGAACAGTATCCTGATTCTTCCACAGTAACCCAACCTGTTAATTGAACAACTTTACCAGTCTCAGAATTTGATGACTTTTTTCCCACTTTGAGAATATATATGTGGCCAAATAATTTGTAAGTATTTTAGTTGTACAGCAACTGTAAGTTGGTCAGAGACATCTCTAATGAATTGAATTTGTTGAAAAAATCATGAAAAAAACTTTTTTTTTTCCAGTTAAAATTCAATAACTTCTTTCAATGGTAATACTTAGCTTTACATTTGATTTCAAAAGATGCACCAGACTTCAGTGAAGGTGATTTGACCCAATTTGATGATTTATTATTTGTGTTTGAGTAAGTTTTTGGGTAAAGTGTGCACCCTGGCTCACACCTATGGCAATGATCATAAAATAGGTCATAGTACAGGCCCTGGATGACTTTTGGATTTTCTAAAGGTATATTCTTGGGAGTCTCTGAGTGTACTACAAATACCACACAATAAACAAAAAATTGGGTTGTGGGCAAAATTACATGTATTGTGAAAGAGGTCCTTTTATGAGGGCGCTCTGATGTTGAATTAAGGGTAAAGCCACAAAAACTGAGCACAAACTCAGCAGGTGTTCCACCACAACGGGGTGCCACAACTATTCATTTCTGAGTTAGACATGGATTCAAAGAAACTTTGCTATGTCACTTAAAAAATGTACACATCAAAATTCGGATAAGTCTAACTTTGTGCTTGCTGCAACAGCTTTTGTTTTAATAGATAAACAACAGAACATTGTAGGAGAATGATTTGCGTCATAATCTATGTGCGTGTATATTGATATTTGGCCATTTTAAAGGCTTTCATGACTTGTTTAAGCGCTTCTCTGCGCAGTTTGGGAACTCAGCAAGCACCTCTCCAGAAACCAGTCGCAATTTCACTCTTAAACCTATAATCAAAACCTAAGCCTTAGTTTCTCAACCCAAGTTTGAACAGACTGAGCTAAGAAATTGTAATAGACTAACTAAAAACAAGTGAGCTTACTAAGTTTTGTCACAGAAATAGTATTTAATTCAAAGTTATTTAATTAGAATGTTGGCTCGCCGACATGACATGATTACAGAAATCAGTTAAAAAAAATCTTGGAATAAAAAAAAACAAAACAAATTAAAAACACATTTTTATTGTGGCATATAAACAAACCGAATTGGAGAAGCCCTTTAAGAAAAAAAGTATAAAGCAAAAGAGGCTTCCCACTGCCAAAATTCTAGAGTTGCTCGTTTAACTCTGCAATTCAGGCGCTGATTTCAGGTAAAAACAAAATATATAAGCAGAATATTCTTTTAGCAGAACTTGGATTTAGTTCCTGTAACTTTGCAGTGAAGTCCTTTTATTGATATAATTATAGTTTTAAACAAGCACGTCTGTGGTGGTACTATGGTAGAAAACAGAAATCATTTTCACTTTCAAAGTTGCTCTGAATCATACTGAAGCGCCCTTTCGAATCAGTCATTTATGAGACAGAATTTCATATGAATCCTGAATTTAAGGAAGACCACTTCTTCAAAATCGCACTGTTACGGCTGTTAGTATAATGAAGGTCGCAGTTGTTTAAGCACCAGCAAAAAAATTAAAATTAAAAAAATAATAATAATAAATAATGGGGGGGGGGGGGGGGGGTCACTTCATGGAGCATAGCTGCGTAAGTTGAGCCAACAGCTCCTGAGCAGTTGGTCTGCAGTTTCCATCTGCGTCCCAGCAGCGGCTCAGCAGCGCCTCACACAGCCGGCCCAGCTCCGACTTGAACGCAGAGTTTGTGTGAAAAGACGGTCTCAAGTTGTGGGCCACAACCGCGTAGAGCACATACTGCCTTTCACCGTAGTAAGGCTGTTCCCTGGTGATCAGCTGCCACATTGTAATTCCAAAGGAGAAGATATCTGCTTGAGGAGACACAATCTCACCCCTCAGCAGCTCCGGGGCTCTGTGCGTATACGTACCGCCTACGTGGCTCACTTCACGTCCACTTTCTAATTTTAAAGAACAGCCAAAATCAGCGATTTTGCAGACATCCTCACTCGAAACTAGCACGTTTGCTGGTTTAATGTCCAAATGAACAACGCCGTGAGAGTGAAGGAACCGCAAGCCGTGAACTATGTCCGTGGAATATCTGAGCCACCGGTCCTCCGGAAGCGGCTCAGCGCACCCGTAAATGACCTGTTGGAGATTTTGACTTACAAACTCCATCAATATCGTCCCAATGCTGCAGTTACCCTCAAAACCGTCTGGGGCACAGGTGGTCGCAGCAATTACACGAACAATGTTTCTATGTCGCAGATGTGCTGCATTGAGCTCGGCCCAGAAGCTCTGCCGTGACGCCAGCTTGTTCTTGGTGCACTTTTTTACTTTCTTAAGCGCAACTGTTTCCCCAAAGTACTCCACTTTGTAGACGGAGCCAAATCCTCCGGAACCAATGGGCTGCGCGGAGTGAAGCTCTTTCCAGTCGATGACAGGGGACCAAACTCGGCCACCGGTTCCTGCATGCAACCGATGTGTGGGGACTTGTAATGTAGAGCCGTGGAATTTTTTGTTCAGCGGGCTGCTGCAGATCCCGATATCCAGGGAGGGGTGGAAACCTTTGGGGAGCAGGCGGGTCAAAGGGATCGGAGACGGCATTGTTCGTGTCGCGTCGTCCCTCTCAGTCTGCTGCTATCTAAACAAAAGTACCCTCGTGCTCAGAGCTCTTCAACAGACGGCACTTACACGTTTACCTTCACTCTAAAGACCGCTCACACCGCCGTTCGGTGGTGAGGAGGATGTAACGCATCCGTCCGGGTTCAAAAAGTGGGTTCATCGGGTTCATTTTTATGGTTCAACTCAGTTTACTCCTCGTGCCGTCAGGAGGGGCTGCATGAGTAGCCTTAGCGTTCTTTGATCGTAAAGGAGCATTTTTATGGTTGTTGTAAAGTGACACGGTGTATCTGTCCATCAGAAACGAATGCGAACATGAGCTCGATGGCTAAACAGAACCGGGTGCCCCGTCCCCTAATGTCGATTTCTGATAATGCTGAAGGCTGAAAAAGAAGCACATATTTCATATCTGCCACCCAAGTTAACAATGTTGGCCCTGACTTGTACTAAACAAACCGTCCTAAATACCCTAAACAATTGTTTGTGGTGATAAAGTTCTGAGAAAATCCTATAAATCGAGTCTTTTCCTTAGGTGTACCCTTAAATTTACGTCTGCAGTTAGTTGTGAGGAGGACTTTTAATGTCCTTTAAACTAGGCAGAGGGGAAAACGGAGGAAAGGCAAAAAGATCAGTTATCACAAACAATCATAACCCTCCTTTTAATGGTGAAGGACAAAATTATACTCAGTCTATTTGTTTGGTCCTAAATTCAAAAAGTCAACAAGGTAAAGAAATAACCCAAAAGAAAAATTAAGTCACAGAAGAGTCTCTGTTGACGTGCTATTGAATTGAAATAGAGCAAAGTCATTGTTCATACACTTCAGTCCATCTTGGAGAAGAGACAAAGCCCACTTCACTGTGGTGCCCTCTTTTTATGTTGTATTCCGCAGGTGATTAGGCTACGTGAGGGGCTGTGCACCTGGCTTTTTCAAACATAGAGAGTGTTTGCTTTTAATCTTTTTTTTATTTAAAATTAGATGTTTATTCAAAAAATCTTTCTTAAATTCTTGTACAATTTCTTGCCTAGCCTGAACGATTTCAAAGTCTTGCTCTGCCCATCATATAAAAATAAGCTTTTCCTTCCACCTCTTTGGATCAACCAATCACAGCCTTTTAAAGAAGGGTTCAACCCCGCCTCCTCACCAAGACGAAAGCTGCTACTTGCTCAGGGTTGCCCTGAGAATGTTCCCAAATCACTTCAAGCTTTTCCCTGTGAGTTCATAGTAGCTCTCTGACAATATTCTTCAGATTTTTGTGCATACAAGCCCTGGTTTCATGAACCAGTTTGATTATTTGATATAGATTCAAACCTTTTGTTCAGAGAACAGTGTATTTAAAACTAGAAAATGTGGTGAATCAAATGAAGGCTTTTACTTCAGAAAATCCCAAAATGATCAGATTAATTTGTGAGTCGTTATGTAAGTATATATTTGGAATATTTTAAAATGGTCTGAGCACAATAAAATTATTAACTTAGGCTAAAATAATCCTCCTAAGATATTCTATGACCTAATTCCTTAGTTTGCAGGGATGAGACAGGAGGGAGGAGCTGTCATGTAGGGAGAGTCAAAACTACATCCTGGTCTGTAGATACTTCAGAAAACATTCTCTCCCCTTTTAGATACATTTCATGAATTGCTAAAATGATTTTAAAAATGAACACCGAGACAAACCTCAGGTACCATTGGATCATATAGGGGTTGGGGGCATGAAGCCAAAGAAAAAAGTAAGGGAAATGTTTATTTTAAAAACAGTATTTATAATTCAATATCTTGTATTTGATTTTTTTATTGTTTGTCTGTTTAAAAGCAGATCAATTGTTTAATAAACCACCACATCAGTGAGCATCTGCTAAAGGAAATAGGCTACTAATTATTTCCAAAGCACCTTTGGCTCACAGACAGACAAACATAGTTGTAATCTTGTGGTATGTTTTAGAAATGACCAAGCAATACAAAGGTGAATCCTTCTTGTATGTTTATTGAACTTTCATTATATTGTGTAAAAACACTGGAGTTAACATCTGCAGCTCTTCTCTCACATAGCAGCAAGGTATGTCAATCAAATCAGGTTATTTTGCCAGACAATAAATAATCTGTCTCTTTGGATAATGTCAGTATTTTTAAAACAATGCATATATATATATATATATATATATATATATATATATATATATATATATATATATATATATATATATATATATATACACACACACACATATATATGTGTGTGTATATATATGTATACACCTATACATATATATGTATATATATACATATATATATATACATATATATATGTATATATGTATATATATATATATATATATATATATATATATATATATGTGTGTATATATATGTGTATATATATATATATACATATATGTGTGTGTGTGTGTGTGTGTGTGTGTGTGTGTGTGTTCATATGTGTATTATTTTGTCTATATTAAAAAAAAAGAAATACGCCAGTAGTTATTAAAAGAAATTTCAAAAAAATATTGTGGATTAGCAACAAGTCCATCATTGTAACAGAATGGCACTGTTGAAATCAAATAGTAATGACAAAAAACAACAAACAAAAAACTTTACCAACATGGCTGGAATGCAGTTTGTCTTTGAACTTACTCAGCTCATTTTCAACCGTCATGTTTCTGAGCATCTGCACTGATGTTTTCATCCCTGCGAACTGACTTCACTAAGAGATTCTCCCACAATGATTTGGTTTCCCAATATCAAAACACAAGAGGAGTTGGGTGGAGCTTGTAAAAGTACAGGGAAAATGTAAAAGACTAATAAAGTCACAGTACAACATAAAAATATGTAGCTATATACTTCAACCAGGCGCACACAGGCCAACAGTTTAGCTAATTTGGATACAACATACAAATGATACATTTAAGAACAAGAAAAGAGGTCTGTAGCACCTTGAGGAGCTTTAGAAGTGTGTTAGCAGCTTGATCCAATACCAAAATATATTGCAGTATTGCAGTGTTTCTTACATACACATTCAATTAAGTTCACTGGTACCACTGAAACTTATAAAGAAGTTTGATGTGAATTGCTAAATGTATGTATTTCTCACTGAAGAGCATTTCATATTCTATGGTCACAAAACAACACTGGCAGAGATTATATTTTCCCAGTCAAGGCAGTTCAGACAAGCTTTAGAACTGTAAACTTTCCCTCAAAAACAAACATTGCATTCAAGGGGCTATCATTCAATTAGCTCAAATTTCAAATAATGCTCAAATTCTGAATTATTGTCTTCCAATGTGTAGGTTTTTTTCTTAGTTCATACCAGTAACTTTTCCGAGATTAAATTCCTTTTATATTTTTTTTCTTACGGCACACCATGATTTAGTTGTATGCTGAGTATAGTGTAAACAATCTGAATGTCATTAATCAAATGGACAACTCGAATTGCATCTGATTGTAGCTGTACTCAGCTGATTGGAAACTTGTTTGTTACTATGAAAGCCCCTTGAAAAAAATCGCTAATTAGTCAAATGATATTTTTCTTAGAAGTTTTAAAAGATAATTAAAGAGGGCAAATTACTCCTCACAGAATGAGTGAACGAATCAGATTTATTTGGCTAATTTTTTAACTATGCAAGATGACAAAATTAAAATGCTTCATAACTTTCCATTTAAGCTTGTTAGATGTCAAAAAGAGCCTTCTCTCAAAGTATGCCATAAACAGTTTGTGCATAAGGCACATTATTTGTCAAAATACCCCTCAATGAGATACACAAAACACTTGTGCAAGTAAAGCAAAATGACACTTCAATCGGAAAAACACTGTCAATATTGTACCTGGGAAAATAACACCTTTATATTGTATTTAAATGATACTGTTCTCTAAAAGAGCCTAAATATATCATCTGTACATTTGTAACAGATGTTTTCGACAAAAGGTATTGGAGGAAATAAGGCATTCAATTTACAAAGAAAGTGCTATGATGACAAAAAAAATACAATAACATTTTACAAAAATAGCGGCTTACGAATAGCTCTTGTAAAAAAAAAAAACCCACAAACCCTCACAAGATTATTATAGCAAACTCTCATAAATGCTTTGTCACATTACACATTCAACTCTACATTTCACACAAACCAGAACAATGTGGTCTTTACTCATACATCATTTGTTAAGAGGGTACTTAACACTTCATCATTTCTGAGCACTGAGCACACACACATAAAAAGATCAGTATGTGAGGTAAATAACACTATTGGGATATATATGCATTAGATAATTTGTGAAACTAAGTGGCATTGCTTGTTAAATGATATAGTGGAAAGTAAATCATGAATTTGATAATTTTGATACAATACATTGTATGTGAGGTATGTTTGTGTTTGAATTATCCAAATTGGGATTTCAATCAGAATATATTGAATCAAACATCAGGCAACAAAAATGGTTAAGGGACTCTCACAACAAAATATTAAGTACATTTAGTATAAGAAAGAACCATTAGTCATAGTTTCATTGCTAACAAAAGCTAGATACAGAAATAAATAGCAATTAACTGATGCTAGGATGGCATCAGACTAAGTGAGCTCTTGATGCGTGTTTTTGCCACAAACACACAAATGACTTAAGTTATTGTAAAGGGAGATAACAGCAGTTGCCTATAGTTACTGTAAATTTATTTATTTTTTGTTAGATATCTACCAAACTTTATTGTCCTTTGCATGGCAACATTTTTAGTCCAGCATAAAAATGTTGTCTGTTCTGTAATGTTATGAGAGTGTTAAATGTTCATGTCAAACACAAGACTCTGTGGATTTAATAAATATAAAATATTTCAAATACTTTTCACATCACTGCACAAGTTGTAATTATGTATCCAATCAAAAAGTCATGGGAATGTATCTACTAATATTCTAACAATCTATTTCAACTTAAAAAAACAAGGTAGAATTTTGTATTTAACAGAGTAAATTATGAACTTCGGGCAGTGACTACTAACAGAGCTGAGAAGCTCTTTGATGGCTTTATAAGGTGTGGAACCGTCACTATCGGTTAACTTTTTTTTTATAATCACAGGTCTAAATAAAGATAATATGCACATAAACACAAACACACATACAAAAAGTATTTATCTCTGTTCTGTTGGCATTAGCCCATGCAAACTGATTGGATATATTTGTTAAGGTCTTGACACTCCAAAACACATGTATTGAGGTGACTTTAATTCGATTTGGTACACTCAGCAAATGCACAATTTTTAGGACCATATGGATATTTAAAACCTTTTTTTAAAATAAAAACGTGTATGTTTTTTTTAAATTTAGTTCTTTAAACACATTGTCAGTAATTTTAAGGAATATGTATGACAGACTGTTCAGTACTTTAAAAAAATTATCAAGTAATGTTTTAAATGTATTGTACTCGAATTGCATCAGGGATATGGTCAAGCACCACTTAAGTCCTCCATTGTGCAACATATGACACCTAGACTTGCAGCTACATGTCCTGTTATAGAGGGCAATAAAAGAAGTTAAGAACAGAGATGCTCCCCCACCCCAATTCATTTCTATATTTGAAAAAGGCCAAGACTCTTTCCTAAATGTTGGAAACTGAAGAGAAAAAACTAAGTCCTAGGGCCCCTAGTAGATAGCAAAGCAATCTGATCATCTCACCAGATTCATGTGTGCTGACATAAATGTATTGCATTGAATCTTATGTAACTCTGACAACAGATTAAGAGGTGGTTGGTATAATTTTGATCAAATCTAAAACTGTAATGAGCCAAGCTAACAAAGTACTCCTTCAGTGTCTTTGGAATATGTAAATGCAAATTCTACGGTTATAGGATGCTAAGTTTTCATTCCTATTAACATTTAAGTGCAATTAGAATTAAGTTCTATTTGAACTTCTTCTAGGTTGAAATCGGTTTTACCATACTCTGATGATGGATGATAATATTTGACTTTCTGACATATAGTGTGGTCAGATTATGAATTGCTCACTTCCTGGAATGTTAAATAAAGCATAAGAAGCATATCTTTCCATAAAGAATATCACCTAATGTATGAAAAGCCTACTCTTCAGATATTATTTCAACTAAAATAATTTGCATGATGAATGTAAGAAAAAAGATATTGGACCTGTCTATCAAATTAATTCCACAGTTTGTAATAGCATGCGTTGTAACAATGACCAAATAAACCACTGACAGACCCACATTTTTCTATTTTAGATCAATATTAAATGAATTTGAGCCCATCAGTTACAAAGACAGACAATTCCATTATTGGAGGACAGAAGTGCTTAGCAGCCATGGAATTGGTTAATAAGAGTTTGGATCACTGTGATTCTTTCAGACAGTGCTTTTTAAGGTTAATTCAAACTTTTGGTTTCGGGGATAGTGCATGTGTTTGTATATCTATGCCTCCGTATATGCCTATGAGTGTGTGTGTAATGTCTTTGAGATGGGGTCTGGGTAATGGCATAAAAAATAAAACGACTACCTTCAGCTCTGGTAAATGCTCACCCCTCGTGGTAAGTTGACATGAAACTTATTATAATTATAATCTGATTACGAAACCTAACAAATTCAACTATATGAAACAAAATAATAAAAACACTTTTCATAGTTTTCCACTTTAGAGTAATGACAGGACTACATCAATATTTTGCATGTGTTGCTTATTTACCTCTACAATAATATTAAAAGTCTTTTATATTATCTTTGAATCACTCATATATAGAGTCTTCAAGTTTATTTTTTTATTCAAGCTATCACTATCATAGTATGTTGTCTGAATATCAAAACAAACTTTGTCAGACTCAATAGCTGGCTGTGTAAAAAGACACTAATACAATGAATAAGCGTCCTGGTAAAATCAGTCCAGTTTCTTTCAGGGTTTGGGTAGTTTCATGCAGCAACTTAAATTATGCATTCAGTTCATAGTGCAGTGGTGCACTATGGAAAGCCAAAACTTGATAAATTGAACAAAAGAGGAGAAAGAATAAAACAATCTAAGAGAAGGATGTTTTTCAACTAAAAGTCTTGTATAACCTCATAATTGAGTGATAATGTATTTGAGATAATTGTTGTAAATGGGGTATTAAGATTTGTGAATTGGTTGAAAAAAATTACTTGATGAGGACTGACTAGCTGATCTAAATAAAGCCATTATTTTATGGTTTTATTGGAACTAAAACAGATGATTTTTTTTTACTCTTCAACATGCTAAGGTATTTCACACACAAAATAATGGTCAATGGACAAAACAATGGAGCATACTTCCTATAGATTGCTTATATTACATTGCTTACTTTATCAATGTTTTTTCCATGACGTGCGCTGCTGACCTCTTTGCCAGGTTACCCTTGTGAAAGATATCTTGATCTCACTGGGTTTTTAATGAGGTTAACTAAGGCTAAAAAATATGTTTGTGATGACCAAATGGTACTGAGGTGTTTTTTCAAATTAAGTTAGACAGATTTTACAAAGTGGATGGTTTGTTCCACTTCAACGCATCTCTACACCCTTCCGATTACACCTACTGTTGATGTATGAATTGTAAATAAATATGACTTCAGATATTACTTATGAGGTATCACACTTTTTCTAATGTCTATATCTCAAAAACTCAATTTAACATATAGAGGGTTGGACTGCAATAGTGCAGTTTCAATATATAGTCTTTCAGTTTGATTTCCTTTCTCTGGGTCCAAAGATTCTTTCAGTTTCCATTAGTACCAAATAATATTGAGATTAATTAGTGATATAAGCAAAAACAACAATACTAGATTTTGTCACAACCACATATGAGAGAGTCATAAGTCATGATCAACTGTGATGACAAATGAATTCACAAAGCTCAAAGTGATGCATGGAAAATAACAGACTGTAAAATCTTAAGGCAAGGTAAAGCTTTTTTTAAAGAGGGGTGTTAATTAGTGAAGAGAAGAATAACACGGCAAGCTCTAAGAATATTCTATTTGAAGAATACATATTAATGTTTAGGATGGCATAACTCTAAAATTTGTGTCATGCTTTCATAGAAATTGAGAGAAAGAAAGCTTTTACCTTTTTTATGTGTATGTATTTGTTAACTTGAACCACTGGAAAATTTCTTAAAACTTGGAACTCAAGCTTTCTAACATTTGAAAGCAAAAACCATGGTAGAATTACGCTACCTATACAGCAGTTAAAGATATAAATTCATTGAGTAGCTTACAGATTTTGTTTAAAAATAAGTTTTCACTCATGATCAGAACAATACATGATATGCGTACAAGTGATTGCAACTTCCAAACTCTGAGAATTTGATAATTTTGTAATCTGCATCCAGCAAGAGGAATTTCTCCGGCAGTCATGTGAACATGCCTCAAAAAGAAGTTAAAGAGGAAATTATACTAACTTATGTGCTTCATGAATTGAAAAAGTAGCAGAAAATTATGTGTTGTTTTTTTCATTCAATCATTCATTCATTTTCTATGCCAGCTATTCCTTTCGGGGTTGCCCATCTGCAGCTGTCTTTGGGTGAGAGGCAGGGCACACCTGTCGCCAGCCAATTGCATGCCAACATAGAGGGAGACAACCTTTCACACTCAAACTCATACCTAAGGGCAATTTAGAGTCACCAATTAACCTAATGAGCATGTTTTTGGTCTGTGGGAGGAAGCCAGAGAGCCCAGAGAGAATCCACACATGCACAGGAAGAACATGCAAACTTCACACAGAAAGGCCCTGTCTAACCCAGGGATCGGACCGGCGCCCTTCTTGCTGTGAGGCACATGCACTACCTGCTGCCCCACTGTGCCGTCTGTGTTGTTTTTTCTTTAACTGAAATTGGATTGTGTGTGCTTTACTGATTCCAGGGCCAAGCATCACATGTTTAACATGTGCTCATGTCACTAACAAACAGAAATGTTCTGTACTTACTTATCAGTGGTGTCTTGTATTAGAAACTGATGTTTTTCTTAGTTTTGTGTATGCTTTGCCAGTTTCTTCTGTGTGTGATTGAGTGTGTGTGCCCCTTGTGCACTACATACTGGATCACTGAAAAGCTTGATGGAAGCGGGGCAGGGTGGTAGGTGAGCTCAGGTTTGATATGAAGGAGGAGGGAAGTACTTGAAGAGAACCCTCTTCAGTTTCTGGGCCTTCAGAGGGCTGGGGGGGCATCTGGACCACAGGTGCTGACTCATCGCTGGGTGTGTAGGTGACACCATGTCCCCCTGCTTGGTTATATGGAGGCCCGTTGAGTGGCAAGAAGTTAAAAAGCTGTGAGAAGTCCATCAGAGAGGAGGATGAAGCCAGAGAATCTCCTGCAGTTGCTGCAGCCACCGGAGTGGATATTTTTGACAAAGACACCTCCTGTCTTGCTTCTTCAAGCACATGCACTTGACTTTCTAACTCATGTTTGGAGGAGAGTTGGGGCTCTTGTGCTGCAGAGGATGAGGAGGGCATGCTACTCTGCAGCTCCATTAGGTAGGTCTCCAGTTCTCCCTTTAGATTCTGCTCCCTCTCTTGTGAGGAGAAGGTATATGAGGTAAAGTTGGAGCCCAACGCGCATTTCAAAGAAAAAGGTTGTGATGGGGCAGAGAAGGACTCTGTGTCCATGACAGGACTTGTGTACATACTGAGCTGATGAGGCCTTGGGGTCACCATCCCTTGGATCTCATCTTTTATCCCCCCGAGTGAAAAGTCACAGACAACAGACTCCAGCGAATCAGCTGGCTCAGTTTTCACCCTCAGCAGCTCCCGGGCATGGCTCTTTTTGACATGTCGAGTCAGGTGGTCCTTCCTTCCAAAGCGCTGGGCACAATATTGACAAAGAAAATCTTTCCGTCCAGTGTGCACCACCATGTGGCGCCGCACATCTTTACGGGTGTAAAAGCGCCGCTCACAATGCTCACATCTGTGCTTTTTTTCTTTGGTCCCACCAGAAGATTTACCAGCATGTGTTTTGAGGTGTTCCAGTAGAACACCAGTGCTGGGGAACACCTGTAGGCACACTTTGCAGGTAAGGTCTCCACTGTTGGCTGCATGAAGGGCAAGGTGGCGTTTGAAGCCCAGCTTGGTGTTGTAGCTCTTGCCACACTCCTGACAGGTGAATGCCTCCTTGTATGGGTCGTGAGTGTGTAGGTGATTCTTTAAGTGATCCTTGCGATGGAACATTTTCTCACAGTATGAACACTTGTGGTTTTTTTCTGGCGAGTGAGTTGCCATATGCCTTGGAACACAGACACATTCTATGAGCACTCAGAATTGTTGCAATCATGATTTATGTTGGCATGCTTTACATAAGACACAAACACATGTCCTGAAAACAAGTATTCATCAACATTTACTAAGTATTACTGAATATTATATGACCAAAGGTGTAAAAAGAAAAGCAACATGCTGCAGTCTAATATGTACTGCTGCTTGTATGTACCGTAGCAGCTTGTATTTGGAGACAAAAGCCTTGGTGCAGTCGGGGTGGGAGCAGCAGTAGGGTCTTTCTCCTGTGTGAGAGTACGAATGCACTTTCAACTTTTCCAGGCTGTTAAAGGCCTTCTGGCACTCCTGGCAGGAGAAATTCTTCTTCGGTTTGCCCTCTATTCTCCTGCGCTTCCCCATGGGTGGCACAAGCTTGGCTTTCTCCAAGACATGGTCACGATGGTCCTGAGTTCCTGTGGCCATGGCACTTGAGGGCAGACAAGCTACATGGGCAAAGCCCAGTGCCCAACTTGTACTACAACAATTATTCTATTCCGTCTTATGTGCTCAACACTGCCCAGACACAAGGGCCTGTGAAAAAGAAAGGAAACAGAGAGAAAAACATTTGAATGGTTCGGTTCCAGGTTGCTGGAATTACAAAAGATCTTAATTTAAAACCTTCATGGAAAAAAAAAAAAAAAAAAGAGAGCTAGTAGTGAGGTTGAAGCTGTGGTTTACTTTTTAAAACAACCTGGCTCTACTGAACCTAGCACATGATTCTGCACAATATGTGTAAAGCTGAGCAATTGGCTCATCTTACCCATTACTTTCCAACTAAGCTTGCACCATAATAAGAAGCAGAATGCTTTTGTCATAGTGACACAATTAAAGCCATGCATAGAAGTCTCAATGTTACAAGGCACGACTCGTATTACCAGCTTAAATATAAAAATAATTAAGCAGTGATGATATCAAAAAGAAAGAAGAAAACAAGATATTTTGTAGAGTCAATACAACAACAAACTAAATGGCTTCACAAAAGTAATACATGCCCTTATTTTCAGATGTTTTTTAAATGACCAATATGTAAGAATTAATAATTTCCTTATTTCCTTTATGACAATATTAGAACTTAAGATGTAGCACTTAAACAGCCAGACAAGATGTTATACAAGTGCCAAGAAGTAGGTATAAGATTCACTTGCAGGGGTTTAGGGTAAAAAAAATCTAAAGCCTGATGAGGTTGAATTGACTTTAGGCAAAATCAACTACTTATTTTGTTTGAAATTTATTTTGAGGACGTTTTTTTCTGGTGAGGAAATAAGAGTGTTGATGCATATTAATGGTCAGGGAGTGGTGTCAAACATTTAAGATGCATTAGCATCCACCATCCACCATCTGCTGTGTTAGATTTATTCAGTTGAGTTAAGATAAGATTTAAACATTTGAGATAGCTTATTAAAGCAAAAACAGGAATACATTCATTAAAACATTTGAATATTTTGATCTTCATGACTTACAATTTCATTTGTTAGTGCTTCTCAGGAGGCTTGTCCAAGATGTCATGCACCCTCACACTATCAAATGCAGACATCGCTGTCTGTGTCCATGGACATCAAACTTACAGACTTAAGGATATGAGAATTGAAATTTCACCACTTTTTTTTACCAACCATTTACATTTACACATTCCCATAGGAATGAAAATAACATTAACCAAGGTGGCTGAACAATCTCTGGTTTGGTTTTTGCCTCTTGACACTTTAAAACAGAGAAGGACAGACAAGGGGCCTGGGATAAAGAGATGAGCAATTCTTGTGATGGTCATTATCAACCTACATACAGTTCATTTCAAACTCAAATGAAATAACTAAATCATATTTTGGTGTGCAGTGTTAATTTTTAAATCATCATATTTTTTTACCACTACTCCCACACAGCCATGCTGTTTTTGTCTCTTTCAGAAACATTACATGCACCTGCATTAAAACAAAAGATTAAAAAAAAAAACAATCGTTTACTCCTCTACAATAAGTAATCTCCCACTGCAGACTAACAACTGCATCCTGGTCAGCTTAAAAAAAGCAATATTCTGCTATCTGAGAACTTGCGTAAGGATAGTAAATCATGTAAGTCTGCTAAGTAAGATGCTGTATTTCAGAGTCATGGCACAATTTACCTTGCCAAAAAGGCACTAAATCAAACTGTGCAGACCAACAGAAAAAACATCAGAAGCCGAGTCATCACATCTGCCATCAAACATTTTACACATTTAAATCCTAATTATAAATATGAGTATTCATTACTTTAATTGATATACCAATGCATTTGTACCATTCAGAAGACAAGGCTGTCTTTGTATGTCCTCACAAAGTAACATTTAATGGATAAGATGTCAGCCCTGTCAGTATTTTATTTGAGGAGGAGGTTAATTGATTTGCTTACATTTATTTTATTTATTAATGCTGTACAAGTATCTCTGTCTTATTGAATACTTTTTTCACCTTGAACTTTCTTGACAGACTCTTGCTTCTATAGTTAATTGTCTTTAATGAGATGTTTTAACAGTGCAAATACCAGCCATGCTGCAACAGCTAAAAGTATTCTCTTCAGAAAATCTGGAGGAATATGCATTTTGTAAATATTTATATGGAGGCATTTTGTCTTGAGGAGCAAAGCTAGAGACTATATCTGAACAAGAGGTCACAAGTGACTATTAGATAACTTTACTTTGTCACTTGTTGCACATACTATACTAACAGTTAAGCTGAACACAGTCCAGCTTAGACATCCTCCATCCCCCAAAAAGTGCTAAAATGGACTTCACACCTAAGAGAGAAAAAGGCTGTCCGGATAACTTAAAAACCATCAAAGGACATTGTTGACTCAAAAATAAACTGCCATTGTGATCTTAACCTAAGGAAACAACAAATTGATGCAATCACTGATCTCCTGGAGACTTAAGGATTAAGATGAAAGATTTATTTTAAAACAAAATGTGGATGAAGGGGGGGTCTAGATGGTAACAAAATACATAGCTTAAATATAAAACCACTACAAGAGGAGCAAGTCACAGGAGTCACAGAGCACATAGACTTCATAACAAATGATATGGGACAGACTAGTCGATCTCCAATAAGGTAATTTAAAAATCAACAGCTAGGTTTGAGTTTCATATATATGCTGAGTTATCACGCTGAATCTTACATTCCAAGTCGTTTCATGTATAAACACAGTCCAGAAAGCCCCCAAAACAGTTTAAAACTCGTCACAGTTGTTGAAAGGACGTTTTGGGACTGATACAGAAAGAGGTCGTCGCAGACAACACAACTGACACTTTGGAATCACTTAAATACCAGCTTTAAAACCACCCACATCAGCATTTTCTGCTGTTTGACTAAAAGGTGATCGAAGAAGCCTTCGTCGAACCTAATCATGTAAACGCGATTTTCTAATGTTGCACACAGAGCAACCTGCCACACCAATCACAGGGAATAGTTACAAGTTGGCTGTTGCTCTTAGATGTTCTTGCCATAGCTCCAGGCGAAACCAACATTTTAAAAGAATCTTGAGCATTACCTAATTAGTTCGCCCTAACTCTTATCCGTTTAACCAGACTGCAGTCAAATGCACGCCTTGACGTTTTAAATTTTAGCCCAACGGCCATAGCCGGGTTATCATCCGCATGACACCGTGATAGATACCTGTGGTGGCTTAAAATGCGAACGATAACAGAGCCCAGCGGTGAAGTATCCGAAAGAATGTTAGTGCAGCAACTTAATGGCTACCTTCGGCGTTTAGAATTATGCAAATGAGATGCTTAAAGCGAAAAGAGTATGTTGTTGCCACCACTTCTGATGAAGCATGTACACTGCATGACGCAAAAATGGATATGAACGCTGATAAATGGAAAATTGACATTTATGCTGACACCAAGTGCGCCTGTCCTTGGTGGCCCCCATGCACTGTCGTTGTAATTTTTTTGAAAGAATAAAGTTAAGTAAGGAGGCTATGTTAACTAATTTCAACTTTCGCTCTTTCTGTTGGTTCCTGTAGCCTTGGCTGCTCTTAAATATCTGTGGATACGCACCGTGACGCTAGTACCTACAGTGACAGAAATTAATATTTTTTTAGGTAAACTACTTCTGCCTTCCCTTGGTTTTCTCTGTGGTTCCGAACTGGGTGCTGATTAACACAAACTTTTTCCCCAGCTCACCCCTCTCTCATAATTTAAATAACCCCGATATTTTAATTCAAGAACTGAGTAACCAGGAACTTAATTTACATGGAACTTACCACGGACGCTTTAGCATCCTTTCTGTCGGGCTTTTCTTCACTTTCAACTGTTTTCCGAATTTTTAATAATTTTTTTCTCATATTTTTTGCTAGACGCGGCGGGCCTGAAAATGTTTTGCTTTCCCCTCTTTCGAGCAGCCATTGTGTATGCGCTGCGATGCAACCACACTTAGATTTAGCCACGCCCCTTTAATGTTTTGACCACTTGTGTTGTATGAATATGGGTGAATTTAAGAGGCTGCTACCTTCAGTTTAGCAGTAGTTCCAGTTTATTTTGCTGAAAGTCATTTTTGAACTTGCTAGACACACAATCGATCCGTTAAAATGGACTTTGTCAACCATATAAACTATAGGAAGCGCTAATTTAAGCAGATGAATTCTATTGGCTAATTTTATTGTCACTCCATATCACTGAATTTAGGGAGTCCCCATTGGCCTACACTGCTGTCAGTTATCGGCGACGGCATAAGATCTTTCCTGGTGCGCTGTTACAGCGACAGTAGGGCTTTATTGGTCATAAAGAGAAAGGCGCTAGCCCTTAGCTGTCTGGTTAGCCGGATTAAGCGCTTAGCTTTTCGCTAGCTTTCTGGGTCTTACTTTCAACATCTCATGTTAGTTAACCGGCAGTGGTAAGCATAAACGGGCTTGGCAGCAAAGGCATCCTGTTTGAACTGGATAGCATTCACAGCCGTGGGTAGGGGACGCATCCACAAGCCTGAGTAGGTTGGAGAAACAGTTTCCAGATACGTTAATTAAGTAACAAGGCTAAATCTCCATTCACCACAATCTTCGAGTCACCGCTTTAAAACGTGAGTTTTGGAAATATTGTGAAGGCCGGCTATTTTCTATGTTGCAGTAGTTGGACTGCTGATTCAGTGTGACCTTTTACTTGTCAATAACACTCGCTGTCCGTTACAAATGGACACGTTTCTTCACCACAGGAAGAAATTTTTTGATCAGGCAATGAGCTGAAGTCATCTTATAACTCTTCTAAGTTAAATCCTAAGTCATCGGCTATTGAAACACATTGTAATTAGTGATATGAGAAACACTTGCCGCTTGTTCAATTTGAGTTTAAGTAGTATTTATTTCTGCTTATTGCAGAAGATGAAGCCTAGTATCTTATCAAGGTTTATTTTCTTCTAAACTTGTTGACAGAGGTATCGAAAAGGCCATTCCTTATTTCAGTTGCTAAAATGTTGCAATGTAAAATGAGTCACGCTAGCATCCCACAAGTGTTCTGTCAGGTTGAGGTCTGGACCCACAGCAAGCCATTCAGTCCTCTCCACTCTCAAATTTTGAAGGTGCTGAGTGATGATCCTGGCTCTGTGGGGGTAAGTGTTGTCATCCTGGAGGCTGGAGTTCTGTCCCAGATTCTGGAGATCTGGGAAGCAACTGACTCAAGAATCTCCTTCCAATATCTCATGCAATGAGATTGCCTTCAATGATTCCAATGATGCCTTCTGTTATGCCTGTTAGACAGATACAGCCCCACACCATGACACTGCTCAATCCTACTCCACAGTTGGTCCCACTATAGTAACTGCTTTGACGGCTGCCAAACTTTTTCTGAATCATTGGATTGGAAAAATCCAATCCGAATGATTTCAGTCAGATTGAAGAGATAATGCACGTTTAAATGTGACCAAGGACCTTCACGCACAAGTGCTGTCAATTAGGTGCCAATTAGATGCCAGTCACACACGCGGGAGAACTTAAAGCTCAACGCTAGAGTGAATACAAACAGGAGGATATTGCCACTGGGATTTTGTCACTGTTATTTTTGCCCTACTCACATGTTTGTTGGGTTGCTCTTTCCAGGAATCGCTACAAATGGTATCTTGTAAAGGTAACTAATCAGGCTTTCCAATGATATAAAATACAGTAAAATTGTGTAATTAAAGAGGAGGAAAAAAAATCAACTAAAATACAATTTTCAAAGTACTTTTGAGGAGTTAAATTATTCAAATAAATACAGTAGTTTATTTAAAACAGTCAACAGTGTTATGATGTTTATTATCCACTTGTAACGCATTTGGTTGACCATTAAATATTGAAATCCTATATGGTATAAGAAAGAAAATTTACTTTGTTGAACCCACTTTCACAACAACTTATTAAGCCTCTGAGAATTTTTTTTTGTATTAAAAGAAATTAAAGTTAATGTTTAATTCTCATATACTTGGAAATCTTTGGTGAACACAAGATGCATCCCCCATACAACACACCAACTACGTAATATTGATAGCAATAATAGTAATGGATTAAAAATTTACCTAACTTTTTTCAGAATGTATAAGTAAAATCTGGTGTTGCATGTTTTTGTCCAGGTCCTAATGGATAAAAATGCAAGAAAAGTTCGAAATCAGGACATCAACCCATGTATTGAGGTAAGTTTGTCTTTGCTTTGCAGTCAGTGTTGAAGTAGACATTCATGTGTATTTATGTTTTGTATGGTATTTATGACAGTTTTCTTGTTTTTACTCTTTAGGAGAGTGATGCCTCCCAGAAATGTTTGGATGCCTACAACTACGATAAGAGTATGTGTTCAGCATATTTCCAGAGGTATAAGAACTGTAGGAAATACTGGGTGAGTGCTTGCCCATCAATTTGAGGGAAAACAAAGGGTTGAAAGAGGTTTTGAGATTAAGGCTGCATTTACATGGCTCCGAAAACGGTCAAGTCCGATAAGTTTTTGTTGCATTTTGGCCTTGTGTTTGGATGGAAATGAGCTGTGTTTTGTCTTAAAACGGAAACTTTTGAAAACTGGCTCCAGAGTGGAAAGTTTCCAAAACGCTCTCCATGCAGCTCCATGCAAACCCGTAACAGAGCGTTTCAGGGTAAAACGCTGATGTCACCACATGCGCAGTACTCTTTCACATGAAGGCTTGCGCGCGCACACCAGGAACAACAACAGCTTCGGCTGTCTGCCGAGTAACGGCCGAGCATCTTACCGTGCTAGGTTTGTTATCCAGACAAAGCCATCCAGACAGATTTGTTGTCCGAACTGATTTGTTGTCCAGAAAAGAAACTCCTGCGTCTCCGTGCGTTCTATCCGCCATTGTTGTTTGTGAAGTATTTTTCTTCTTCGTTCGTGTGTGGTCGCAGTGCTGCCTCTCTGCAAACCTACACCGCCATCTACTGAACTGGCATGCACACTACAGCGGATTTACTCTTGTGTAGCGTCGTCGTCTGAAGGAAGAAGAATTTGAAAACGCAAAGGAAAAATCTTTGCGTCTTCAAGTCAGGAGTTTCCATGTTAACGTAGCCTAAACGGCACCTGCAAATCAAGGGCAGTACAGGTTAACAGCATTGAACAAATGCAGCCATAAGCATGGAGTTCTAATGTTAATACCACAGATGGAGAGTTGGCAACGAGAGGAAAATCGCCTCAGCATTCTAAGGGAACCAATTGTTAATTAAGCTTGTTCAGGAGGCATTTGGAAAATCTGTCTGTCAAAGAATTAGTCATGCATTTCTTCCCTTATAATATGCCAAGAGTTGACTAAGAAATACTTGTCATCACACAGGAATTTTAAGTGTGTATTAATGTTGTGTCTAAGATCTCAGCCTTATTGCTGTTTTTGAAAAACTAATGTTTTAGCAACAGCATAAACATTTAAGTGAAGAGCTCACATGCCAAAATGACAGAACTATATTACCAAAACAGAGACAAGAGGCCCTTTAAATTGTAAATTTATGTTAAAGATCCTAGTTACTACAAGTATCCAACTAAATAAATCTATTTTATGTTATTTATCCTAGTTGATCATTAGTATTGGACAGTGAGTATATACTTGTATTATATAACTTTAATCGTAGTAGTTCTTGAGAAACTATCATTGTATCATAGTTGTACATTTATTATATTGTGTCCCTCGTGGGTTGTTGCCATCATATCATTGCATGCATGCACAACAAATTGCTTGAGTTCACTGCATCATAGAGGATGAGTGTGTGTTCACAAAAGATGCAAATAACATTAACTGTTGTTAAGCTTGTTTTACGTTCTAGCTCTGTTTTGAAAAAAGAACAGTAAATATTAAGTATTAAAGTATTAAAATGGCTTTTAAATGAGTAACTTATTGCTGTGTTCGGGTAACTTGTGTCACACTTTTGATAACATTTAGGCCATACAATCAACATCTTTTGTGTGAAAGAAATTCTTAATATCAAGGTAACCAGTTGAAGCTGCTTGTGACACATGAAAATGTGTAATAAAATGAATGTCAATTAAGCCTTTTGTGTTTTTTTTTTGTCTTAGCACAACATAATGCTACAGAGGAGAAGAGATGGGGTTAGACCAGACATGCCCACTGCTGCAGAGAGGCAGGAACTTCTTCGTGCTATTGGAGGAAAACCATACTGAGACAAAACAGGGTCATACAAAGACACTTGAAGTACTACTACTACTGGCTAGTACTACTGGTTAACTCACTTTGGAATTTTTCTCTTGTGGAATAGATGATGAATGAGTACTACATTTGACTGAAGCTTAAGAATGCAGGTTGATCTCTATTTAGTCTTTGACTCAACTTCTGAACAGCTTCCTGTATGTGACAGGCTGAGTCATTAGTCCTGGTTATCTGGAAAATATTTATTTTAATGGCTGTCAGACAAGATCTCTTAAGTGTATATGAACAGCTAGGCCACTGTATTTACCTTCAATGTTACTATGGTGTGACTGTCCATTTTGGTATCAATGTATGTGTCAATGCATTCCTTGGAAACACATAAAAGACAAAGACCTTGTTCCAGATAGACTTATGACATATCTTTTTTCAGTGACACCTGGATGACTACAACAGCTTTTTAACTGCATGGATTCAAAATGTATTAATGTGTGTTAG
Source organism: Scarus forsteni (assembly GCA_036419115.1). NCBI lineage: Eukaryota > Metazoa > Chordata > Actinopteri > Labriformes > Labridae > Scarus > Scarus forsteni. Next base: position 4,084,907 of record JAZDUH010000137.1, on the reverse strand, counting down.
ACTGTAAAAACTTAATTGTTTCATTAAACCTCAAGGTTTAAAATATCAGAATAATGCAGAAGTGAAAAAATAACAGTCAAATAGAGACTGATGCCAAAAACCATAAATGCCCATTAGATCTCCTTTTTTACACATGCACTGATGTTTTAAAAGTGGCTTATAAAACAATTGTGAAGAGTTTATTGGGGGACAGTTGTTCCTTTGTTGTTATAAGTATCGGAATTCATTTTTATTTTACTAGCACAGTTTAATTAGATATATTTTGATAATACTAAGGGTAAGGGTCAAATTTACATATGAAAAATAAGGAACGTGGTTGAGTTTACCAATATGGTCTTATGGACCAACTCAACACAACCCTGTGTTTCTTGATTAAGAGTAAGATTTTGTTTCTTACCTGCTTGCATGAATGTTTATTCAAATACATTTGTATTATTCAGTGAATACTTTTCCAATGATTTTTCACAATGATAGAGAAATAAACAAAGCACTGTCTTCATTGTATTGGGCTCAGTGGCTCTGTCAGCCATCACTGATTTCTGCGGCAGTTTTTTTTTTTACCCTATGTCTTCTTGTCTTGACCCCCAACTAACTGTAATAAACAAGGGAGCCTAAGCAACTTCTGTTGAATAAAACATCCTACACAAAAGGCAAAACTTCACTTTAGAATATTTTAAAATAATTTACAAGCACATCAAAATATGCGTAATGCGCAATGAATAACATTTTTGCATCCCCTCTAAATTTACTGACATTTAACACTTGCCATAAGATCAGTGTCAAAAATATGTGCACTAATAAAAAAATCTATTTCTATATGTTTAACTCATAAGGGGATACACTGTATTGCCAAAGGTATTCGCTCACCCATCCAAATAATCTGAGTCAGGTGTTCCAGTCACTTCCATGGCCATAGGTGTATAAAATCAAGCACCTAGGCATGCAGACTTATTTTTTTTTTTTGGATCCAAGCCATACATCACCAAGTGCAATGCAAAGCGTTGGATGCAGTGGTGTAAAGCACGCCGCCACTGGACTCTAGAGCAGTTCTCTAGAGTGACGAATTGCGCTTCTCCATCAGATGGACAAGTCTGGGTACACCAGTTGCCAGGAAAACTATACTTGCCGGACTGCATTATGCCGAGTGTAAAGTTTGGTGGAGGGGGCATTATGGTGTGGGGGTGTTTTTCAGGAGCTGGGCTTGGCCCCTTAGTTCCAGTGAAAGGAACTCTGAATGCTTCAGCACACCAAGACATTTTGGACAATTCCATGCTCCCAACTTTGTGGGAACAGTTTGGAGCTGGCCCCTTCCTCTTCCAACATGACTGTGCACCAGTGCGCAAAGCAGGTCCATAAAGACTTGGATGCCAGAGTTTGATGTGGATGAACTTGACCATAGGCTCAGAGTCCTGACCTCAACCCGATAGAACACCTTTGGGATGAAATAGAGCGGAAGCTGAGAGCCAGGCCTTCTCGTCCAACATCAGTGTGTGACCTCACAAATGAGCTTCTGGAAGAATGGCCAAAAATTCCCATAAACACACCCCTAAACCTTGTGAACAGCGTTCCACGGAGAGTTGAAGGTGTTATAGCTGCAAAGGGTGGACCGACGTCACCCTGATGGGATGTCACTTAAGTTCATATGCGAGTCAAAACAAGAGACAAAATACTTTTGGCAATATAGTGTAACTTCTTAATGACTTTATTAAATAAGGACATATTTTATCATTATTGACAGCTTTAACAATCTGCAACTAAAGTACATTTAGTATCAATCACGTTTTACCTGTTCTGTCTTGTTTTGTACTTTTTAATTATTTAGTATATTTTTTTGTATTTTATTAGTGCAAAGGAAAAAATGTAAATGTGAAGACAACCATTCTTGTGTCACTTTAAACCTGAATAACTCAAATTTAGCAAAAGTATATTATTGGAAAAGACTATAAGCTAAAGAGCTTTACAGTCTCTGACCACAATTTGAGAAAAGATAAGTAGCTTACATATATGTTTATGTTCCATCATCATGAGAACATGCGGGATGAGGGTCATAAATTGTTTCCATTTGTAAAATCAACTCATGAAGTTTTCATTTCATTTAAAATTTATGGCAATTATTACATTTAAGAAACAAATATTTAAAACACACACCAAGGAAGAGAACCTAAAGCGTGGCTCTTTAATACCAAGCCACACTGTTGATTATTTTTTGCATGAAATCTCAGAGAACTATGCTTAGCATGTGCTTCTTGCAGGAAAAATGGTGTGGGATGCAACACTTTCAGAATCAATTTTAATTTGCATAGCACCAAATCATACAAATGCTAACTTAAGACACTTACAGAAGAGGTGGTTGAAACTGTATTCATAAAAGAAAATGTAGAAACAGATCCAGGCTGCCACCCACCAAAGCTGTGTTTGGGGTGTGAGTGGACAGAGGGTAGAGGTTGGCAGATACAAAGGGACTGGAAAAGGTATCCATGATAGCGACAAATTTATGGACGCCCAGATTATTAATTTGTCTTCATCATAATTGTCTGTAGTGAATTGAATTTATAAGAGGTTAAACTCTTGGGATGTGACATTTTGTTTTCAAGAGGGCCCTACTTTCTGTTTGGCTGAAAAGGTATTTCTTATAGCAGTAAAAAAATAGCCATAGATAAAGAGGTGATTTTGAGACATATTAATAAGTGAATGTAAGATGCTGAGGACTGGCATATCAAATTCAGTTGAACTAGGATTGAATTGGGTTTATTTTATTCAAAAACGAGAAATGGGTCAAATGATGTAATTTTGGTTGATGTGGGACAAAGTATCATCTATATCTATATCTATATCTATACCTGTAGATTTTGATTTACATGTAGATCTTTTAGACAATTCGAGAAATCTTTAAGACTAGATGCTTTGTCCTTTATCTGACACAGAGGTAGCCTTTTTGCTTATCCATGACATATCTGGTAAATCCAGCTGCTATGCAAAATAAACTGGGTCTCAATGGTTTCTCTCTACCTCATTAGTTTTTAGTATTACAAAGATATTGAGATGAACTAAATTGTGTTTTATGCTAACATTTTTCCAGGGCCCTGTTCTACGAAGCAGGATTACTGCCTAGCGAGGTAGCTTTGAGAATAAGTTCCGGATTCCCTGTTCTACGAGACGGGATCACTCCTTAGCGAGGCGAGTCTCCATGGCAACGTACGCTGAACGGCTAACCTGCTCCAGGGCAGGTAAGGTTCCAGATTGAACTCGAGGACAATAAAAACCCCGCCCACTGACCAATGAGCTGACCCGATGGCCGCAGAGGGCCAGCTCCTCTGCAGGAGTATAATCTGAGGGAGGAATCCGCCCAAGATCTTTTTGTGGACTTTGATTGGTGCTGAAACGAAGCCCAGATTTAGAGTCACTACACAGTACATGACACTTGCTACAGGTAGTTAAAGGGAATGAAGAACTCTCCTTGCCATAACAAGATCTTCAATGCCAACACTTCTGTTCCATGACTTAAATTTCTACTGAGATGTGATTTTGACCCCTTAAAATTACCTATGGAGTTATCAGACTTTCATCTACGGTATTGGAAAATGCTTTACACACATAATTTCAGCCCACATAAAGCCATCATTTGGAACAACAGATATATCTTGCATAAAAGGAAGTCTTTGTTCTATAAAAATTGGATGGAAAAAGGTGTTTGGGCTGTAATACATTTAATGGATAAAGATGGAAATATATTAAATCATACCAATTTCAATCTGAAATTCAATAGTGATAAAAAGCTGTTCCTGTAGCCTTGTTCAATTTTATCAGAGAAACTCTGAAATGTTCTGCTGTAACACCTGTACTTGACAATCTTTTTATTGGTGAATATGATTTATTAGACTGTAAGTGTAATAACAAAATTTTGAGAAGTCTGATCACAAAGGAATTCTTTCCTCTTCCTATTAAAAGAAATATCACTTTTCAGGCTTTCTCCAAACTTGATTTGGTTAAACTAAGAACTAGATATTTAGACTTTCCATTGTTGCCAAAAATGAAAGAAGTTCATTTTAAGACTATTAATGATATCTATCCATGTAATGAAGTTTTTAGAAGACGGTTTAATATAGATAAGAATGAATGTACGTTTTGTCATACAGAAATTGAAACACAGGAACATCTGTTTCATGATTGCAATGCTATTAAGATTTTTTGGGAAATAATTCATGCATGGCTAAATGCAAAATACGTAATACCTGTTTTTAAGTATCATATGATCAAATTTGGAATCTTTGTAAAAGATAAAACTGTTGAATTTTTATATAATAATATGTTTATTATAGGGAAATTCTATATCCACAAATGTAGATTCTTCAAAGTTACTCCCAATTTTGCTGCATTTAAGAACAACCTTAAGTTATTTTCTCAATCTTTAAAAAAGATTGAAAAAGAAAGTGCCTCAAGACTCTAAGAAATTCTTGATTTGTGTATGAATTGAACCCCTTGTAAATGTTTTCATTGAATTGTTTATGAATTATTATTTTTTATTTTATTCTTTTTTATTATTATTTAGTTATATATATATTGGTTAGTGATGCTGCTGAGTGATTTTTGAAGAATGTACAATGCAAAATATGCCTGTTTGTTACTTGAAATGGCTGAATAAAGAATTGAAAGAAAAAAAACTTCTGTTCCATGACAATATTTTATTGCCTGTCTTAAAATTGTGACAGGAATTCATGTAGGGCTCATGTGGCCTACATATCACACAAAAAAATTTAAACAAGATAGTAATGAACAAATGAATAAATTCATCTTGGAAATGAATTAGACATGTTTGGTGCATGTTACAGTAAAAGTGCATCTTGAACAGTGCTATTTCAGGATAATGGCACCAAAGATTTTTTGCACGCTGTACTTATGCATTGAGACTGTCAGCAATTTTCTGCCAGCACTCCTTCCGTGCTTTTTGCAGCGACGACGGTGTTGCTTTTGACGTTCATTATATGGTTTAATTCTTCATACTCTGTCATGATCACCTCCTGCTCCTCCTGTGTGAAGTAGGTTGTCCTTCGCTCACCTGCTCTGACGCTCCAGACTGGTCCATGTTCGCGATTGGTCAGATGCGGCGGGCTCCGCCTTATATGCGTGCACGCGCTCATTGCAAAGCTGGATCCACTTATGAGGTTGATAACCATCATCGTTGAACCGTTTAGCAAGACCGCCGGCTACCGCACTCAGTTCAGCGAGGTAGCTCGTAAAATAGGGCCCAGTCCATAGTGACCAGTTTTGTTTTGTATTATCCTGCATAAATTGTAAAGTGCTAATGTGCCTTTAAATCTACATAATCTTTGTTTTCAATTCCTGTCCTTTATCAAATTTATGGATTAAAGATTATATCTTTGATTGTGAAGTTAGATGCTGATTGTTAAATTGAAAAGTTTTGTTTATGGTTCTCGGTAAATTAAGGCAAGTAGATCATGCCATCTCAACTAGCATCATAGGTGATCTTCAGCTGAAAAAAGGTTAATGACCACTGATGTATGCCATCCATAGCAAAGTCCTCCATGTTTGTTAGCCATGGCTACTTTAGTTCAAAGACGCATTATTTTTAGGTATTCAGGTTAGTTCTGTCCCACATGACACACTTCATCTGGCCCACATACTGCAAAGAATGATGGACCTTTACTGGCACGGATCCGGTTTGCCATTCCAGATCTGGCCCACATCCGGTTCAGTTACCACTTGCCATGCCAGCAGTAGCATAGACACTATACGTAGACGCCTCATTGACTGGCGCTGCCTATTGGAGCTGACATATCAGCCGGCCGCCATCTTGGATGGGTCTCACATGCGGCTCCAGTGTGTTTATTTTACTGAGAAAGGTGTATTATGCCCAACTATTATGAGCATAACTCAGGGAATTTTTACCCAATTTTCACACGGATAAGTTTGTTACAAACAACAGAAATGTACTTATAACACAGGACGCAGTCACACAATAGAATACATTCTTTCAAATTAAATTACCTTTTATTATGCTCTTTATTTGTCGTGCAATGAGACAGTACAGCGAGATGGATAGACAGAACATATGAGCAACAATATTTTTGTGGTCATATATATATATATATACATACACATATATATATGTTAGAAAACTGTTAATGCTTTATTTTGAAGGTCTAAGCTGCCACCACCTTTGTTTAACTGGTCTGGTCCAGTATCAGAGGCAAGAGAATAACAGAGGCTTAGTCAGGTATAAAAATATAAACTTTATTATATCACAAATTTATTAAATATTGCTATGAGTCTGTGTCTTGGGTCGAGGCAGGAAGGCTTGCAGACGGCCTTGTGGCTCCAATCAAGGGACTCACTAACCCCCCCCCCCCCCCCCCCACACACACACCTAAAGGAAGCGACCAGCCTCCCCTCACGGGCAGCCTGCTCTGTTCATTCCTCTGTCCCCCAGCCACGGCCACAGGCGTCTGCAGTCCAGTTTCTTTTTTCACGCCACTCATTCAGACCCTTTTTGTTGCCACCACAGTGTCTCCCCCATCTACTACCACAGGTGAGTGTGATCGGCTCATTGGTTCTTTCAGTTCACAGCCAATACAGGGCCTCTATCCCCCTCAAGTGACCACAATGTGCAAGTGACTCCAAACATAGTCTCACTACACTCCTCCCTCCCCTAACGAAGAGGACTCGTCCCCGAGTCAAGACGTATAATCGTAGTCTCTTGACCACAAGGGCGCCCTTCTCTCCCGTGTAAGTCGCCCTCCTTGTGTAGAGCTTCTCTGACAACTGCTCCCACCTGGTAGATGTTGGTCTGCTCCACAAGACATACTTGAGTTCAATTCTCTTGTGTTGTCCAGTGTTGTAACATCTGCCTGTCCTCCCTGGGTCCCCTCCCTTCTTGCCTCTGGATGATGCAAGAGTTCCTCTACTCCTGGCTCGCCAGTGTGCAATGAAGGTTGCAGGACCGGGTTGACAGCCCCTCCTCTTGGCAATGACTGTTGCCAGTGGTCATCAGTCGCTGTCCCATTGCTTCCTCTCTGAGGTGGATTACTTCTCTGCTGCTCTGGAGGAGCCAGTGCTGCATCACTCTGGATTGGTTGTGACTCTGGGCAAGGAGAAAGACAGGGTTTAAGACGATTGAAATGTACTACCTTGTCCGGGCCGCCCCCTACTGGTACCACACGGTACAGTAGTACCCTATCGACAACCTTATAAGGCCCTTTAAAGCGCTTCTGAAGCTTGGGACACAACCCTCTCCTCCTACTTCTATCTTGGACTCACACAAGCTCTCCCTCTGAGTAATACTGAAAATGTACTCTGAGATCAAAATTAGCCTTTTGTTGCTGGGAAGCTTTGGCTTGATGTTTTTTACCACCTCCGCCACAGTAGACAATGTCTCAACCAACTGGTTAACATAGGCATTAACTGAAAAGAATGCCTCCCCAGCCCCCACCTCAAGCATTATGTCCACTGGAAGCACCATTTCCCATCCGTACAGCACTTTATATGGTGTAAAACCCGTACATCATCACATAAGGTAATAAGGAGTCCCAATTGGACTGGTTTTCTTGCACAAAAAACGACAGCATAGTTAGCAATGTGCGATTAAATTGCTCAATGAGGCCATCTGATTGGGGATGATATGGGGAAGTTCTTGTTTTGTGAATGTTAAGAAGCCCACATAAGTCTTTGAACAAAGTTGACTCAAAAGATCGCCCCTGGTCAGAGTGAATGCTACGTGGTGTCCCAAACCTGCAAACCCACTCCTCTACAAGCACTTTTGCAATAGTTTAGGCTTCTTGATTAGGCAAGGGGAAGGCTTCTGTCCACTTTGAAAAATAGTCTCCAATGACCAAAACGTATTTGTTTTTGTCAGCCGTCTCTGGTAGGGGCCCAAGAATGTCAAGAGCCGCCCTCTCATATGGCCTTGACGCTAGCGTTGTTTGAAGGGGAGCACAAGGTATTGGGCCCTGTGTCTTCCGAGAGGCACAATCTGCACACTGTGTACACCACTGTTTTACATCGCTAAACCACCCCGGGCAATAAAAACGGTCTTTCACCTTACCCTGCAATTTCTGCACCCCCAAGTGACCACCAGTAGGGGTATTATGTAGCTGGGTTAAGACTTTAGGAATCAGGGCCTCGGGAAGAACAATCTGCACAAATGGCGCAGCATCTGAGTTTGGAGGAGGGACTCTAACCAGACGTGACTCCTTCATCTGTAACTGAGACCAAACTGGGGCATATTTCTAGATCTTCAGGGAGATCAAGACCCTGCTTTTTGTAGTGAATCAACTGCTGTAAAACCGCATCTTCAGTCTGGGCTTTTGTCATCTCATCATCAATACACTCTTTACTCAACTGTGCCCTGGGTCTCTCTTCCTGTATAGCACACACACATTCATTTTGGAGGGGCTGCTTCACAGGAACAACTTTGGGCTGATCAACATCCAGAAATGCAGGCAATCTAGAAAGGGCATCAGCATTATCATGTGCTTTCCCTGGCCGATGGATAATTTTATATTGGAAGCTGGCCAATTGCTCTACCCATCTGGCCAGCTGTCCCTCTAAACCCTGGAAGTTATGCAGCCACCTGAGTGAATTATGGCCAGTGTGCACTAAGAACTCCTTTCCCAACAGATAATGTTTGAAGTACTTTGTAAAGGTTACCATACTCAACAGCTCCTTTTTTGTTGTTGCATACTTTCTTTCCTGCTTAGTTAGTGCCCGACTGGCATACGCTACAACATGCTCCACCCCATCACTCTCCTGCGATAGGACTGCACCAATACCTAAATCACTGGCATCTGTGTGACAGCCCTAGCCCCTGAGAACGTCACAGTGAAACACAAAATACACTGCACACTGATGTACCATAACCATGCACAGAACGATAATAAAAGTAAGTGAACTTCATGCGTCTCATCAACTAAAGACCACTACACACTTGATGGGTCAGAACCACTACAAACACCAGAGTGGGGCAGGGAGCTACCCTGAAGCACGGCGCCACCCCTCGGTGAATCTCAGACAGAGCTCATACCAAATTATAAAAAAGGCCTAAACACATAAAACTAGAAGACAAAAGTCATTCAAACAATGGATGAAAAACAACTTAACTCGCCCGGGCTGGCGACGACACCCCCCCATGGGGTCTGACAATGGACTCCGCTGCAGCTCCGGCGGCGCCCAGGACCACGGCAACCAGAGAGGAGCAGCTTGTCGACATGGAGAAACAGCACCCCGGCACAGCGAGGCAGGCCTCTGTTCGTTCCTCTGTCCCCCAGCCACGGCCACAGGCGCCTGCAGTCCAGTTTCTTCTTTTCACGGCGCTCATTCAGACCCTTTTTGTTGCCACCACTGTGTCCCCCCACCTACTACCACAGGTGAGTGTGATCAGCTCATTGGTCCTTCAGTTCACAGCCAATACAGGGGGCCTCGATCCCCCTCAAGTGACCACATAGTGCAAGTGACTCCAAACATAGTCTCACTACTACATATATATACATCTATATCTATATCTATCTATCTCTATCTATCTATCTATCTATCTATCTATCTATCTATCTATCTATCTATATCTATATATATATATATATATATAGATAGATATATACAGTCATGGAAAAAATTATTAGACCACCCTTGTTTTCTTCAATTTCTTGTTCATTCTAATATCTGGTACCACTAAACGTATAATACAATGAACACAACAAAAAATGCAGCTGGTCACATAATACTTTATGTCCTATTTGACATTCTTAAGCTTAATTGATTCCCAGGGTATATAAGAGGCCATTTCATGTCACAAGCAGCACTGCACATGCAAAGGCCTAGAGTGGTTTCCTGCTTACATTCAAGCCGTAGCACAACTCAGAAGTTGTCAGCTCTCACATAATGCCTAAAACAAAAGAATTATGTGAAGCCACAAAGGCAACCATCTTGGCACTGCTGGAAATTGGCATGAGTGAGAGACAGGTAGCGAAAACCTGAAGATCTCCAAGACAGCCGTTCATTACAACAAAAAAAAACAAGCTGAACATGGCACTACCAAATTGCTACCTGGCCGTGGCAGAAGCGTCTTTCTACCCCGAGATGACCGTGCACTCATCCGTTCCTGTGTCAGGAATGGTCGTCAGACCTCCAGGGACCTTAAAAATGAGTGGGCACTGTCGAGAAATGTGACTTGTTCAGCAAGGACAGTTCGAAACCGACTTGTTGAAGCTGGTTTGAAGTCACACAGAGCACGCAAGAAGCCCTTCATCAATGAAAGGCAGAGGAAGGCCCAGTTACTCTTTGCTCGAGACCACAAGGATTGGACTGTTGATGATTGGGCTAAGGTTCTCTTCAGTGATGAATCCAATTTTGAATTGATGCCCACTCCAGCCAACTTACTGGTTAGGAGGAAGCCTGGAGAAGCTTACAACCCAGACTGTCTTGCCCCTACAGTAAAACATGGGGGTGGATCAGTCATGATCTGGGGTTGTTTCAGTCTGAGTGGAACAGGGCAAATGCAATTGTGTGAAGGCCGAATGAACCAGGTCATGTACAGGACTACCCTTGAAAACAGTCTTCTTCCATCAGCTGGAAAACTCTTTCCTGCCTCGAATGACTGGATTTTCCAACAAGACAATGCCCCTTGCCACACGGCAAGGTCAGTTAAAGCCTGGATGGAGAACCACAACATTCGCACCATGCCTTGGCCTGCTCAATCACCAGATCTTAATCCAATTGAAAACCTGTGGAAAATCATCAAACTCAAAATGGAGAACCACAAGCCCAAAAACAAAGAAAATTTGTTTGAATTTGTCCAACAGGAATGGGCTGCTGTGACAGCAGAACAATGTCAGAAGCTGGTGGAGAGCATGCCAAGACGCATGGCTGCAGTCATCAAAAACAATGGTTATGCAATCAAGTATTAACTCTTGTGTGTATCATGTTGTGGCAAGGTGGAGAGTTACACTCTCCCACTAGGGGCAGTGTGGTCGTGCTCACCGGATATTCTATAAATATATCCGGTCCGCCTCCTCCTCTCCCTCTTTCTCTTCCTCCTTCATGGAGCCGACAGACGTGCGGGTGTTGCGCTGACGGCGTCCTTTATCAAAGCGCGGAGCGGTGGCTGGTTTTCTACAAAGCAGTGTGGTGTGAGCGGGAGCTGGGCTGCGTCGGAGTCCGTGGGGGCGGGGTGTGCTTTCTCCAGCCATAGCTGTCGGGTCTGGCCTGCACGTGCTCCTCCCGCTGTTGACGTTGGTTCTCCTGCTTTGTTAGCCGTCACCTGCTGTCGCTGTGCTGCTGTTCTGGCTCTCCTCTGCTGCTCGTCTACCTTTCACTGGCTCTCCTCCGCTGCTCGGCTGCCTTTCGCTGGCTTTCCTCTTCTGCTCGTCTGCCTCGGCTTCTCTGCTGCTCTGCTTCGGGCTGGGTCTCGTGAGTCTGCTGCTGCTACTCGGGCTTGGGAGCCGTGATTTCGGCCCCGCTGCACGTGCATCCCCAGTGTGTGTGGGCGAGTGGTCGCACGCCAAGGGGACTCTACTACAGACGCTATCCCCACTGGAGACCACGTGCACGCTGCTTGCTTTTAAATGAACTAATGCAGACGCCTTAATTAATTTCCTCTTTCTCCTTTCTGACTAGCATTAAGTTTGTTTGTGTATTTTTTTCTAATTATGTTTGGGTATTATATTTCTAATTTAATTGATTGATTGAATTAATTTAGTTTTCCTTACGTTGACAGTTCTTTTTCAGTGATTATTTCTTTTTGGGGGTTTGGGGCAAGTATTGATTTGTTTGAGTTTTCTTATTTGTGATAATTTTTTACTTAATTGGGTTTCTTTTTTGGGATTTAGTTTATGAGGTATGGGAACTGCCCTTTTTGCATGGTTTTAATTGTGTTTTTCTTTGTTTGACAGGTGCTGGGCCTCGGAGCGGCAGCGGTCCCCTGGTGGTGGTCCCTTTTATTCACTTTTTGGTTTGCAGTTTCACGGGTGTTGTGTAGTTTGGATCCTTCCCTCCTTAGTTGCCGCTGTCGTGGTAAGCCCAGCCCTGTCCTGGTTTAGTTACAGTGGCAGGTCCCATACCTCCTTTATTATTTAGTCTGCTCCTTTTAAAAATTATTAAATAAAATATTTTTGCTAATTGAAATCACTGTCTCTGTCCTGTGAATTTCTACGAACTGCGGGTCCTTGTTGGTCTCATTATAGTGAGGTTATTTTCTAAATCTTGGGGTGTGAGTCCTCAGGTGGCGTTGTCATTTTTTTTGTACATTACTGCTCGTTTTGCCACAATGTGTTTAAAGCAAACAGAAAAGAAAACATGGAATGCTTAAAAGTAGTGTTTTTGGCGGTACAATGCCATAGCTATTGATGTAAGAATTTAAGTAATTTTGGTTTTTATCAAGAAAACCATGGAAAATGAATAGTTCTTAGTTCTTAAATTAAACTCTCATGAGCTATTTTTGTTGTTATCATTATAATTGTCCAAAGAAATGTACCTTTAGTTGAGCCAGGCATTAAAATTAACAAGAAATTGAAGAAAACAAGGGTGGTCTAATAATTTTTTCCATGACTGTATTTGCACAGTGTCCGTGTCAGAAAATGTCTGTACTTCTCATATCACTGCACATCACTTGGCTCAACTTAAAACTACTGTATTGTGTGTTAAAACAAAAATTTGCAGCGGAGCTGTGCATGCAACATACCTTTCATGGGAATCCAGACAGCAAAGAAAACAAGCTGCCGGTTTCCGTCACAATGCAAAGCACGACCCTTCAAAATAAAAGTCTTCCTTCATAAACTAATAAAGTAGAGCCTTGCATGTAAATACAAAACGTGAACATTTTCCAAAATGAAAATAGATTAAAAAACCCCCACAATGTAGGAACATTACAAAGAATTTTGACGAACTTCACACAAAAAAATACATACTCGTTACATACTCCTCCCCTGAATTCGGCAAAATTTCACAACACAGACAAATCTCTGAAAACTTCAAGTAGCGGTCATATCCAGAGTGAAATCAAAGGTTTCCCCACCATATCTCATAAGCAAAACACTGAATGAATAACACACATTGTCAACAAAAATGTGCCATGTCAAGCCACAAGGACCTTCAATAAAGAACCCAGGAGGGAAGTGCCAGCTGTATCACAGTCCCTTTACTGGTGACATAAAAAGTGCCTGTATACACTCCCTAAATTCAATTCACAGAACTACACAGCTCAGAGATATAGACATATGTCACAGTGCCAGTAGGTTGTCCCCTTGATTATTTAATTACGTGTTTAATTTAACAGTGTGAAGTGACCTTTTTTTTTAGTTGACCATTGTGGTTGTATTGTGTTCAGTGTTTTTATTTACATGGACTCCAAGTAATCAAGGGAAGGACTGACAGCTGGTGCTGGGATGGACCACACGTGAGTGCCTGGCTGAGAGCGGTGTGGGTAATCAAGCGGCAGGTGTGACAGCGGGGCAATCAGTGAGACACAAAGGACGTGGAGGGGAGCTCCAGAGGCAGAATCCGACGGAGACCACAGCGAGACGACACGAAGGACGTCGGGACGGTCGGGAAGAGCAGTGGGTCGACCCTGAGGCTGGATATTACGCTCACTACCAGATAAGTGAAGGAACGTTGCCAGGCCTGAGATTAGCTGATGTGTGCGTGGTTTGAAGTGTGTTTTATCCGTCGTCGCTGAAGCTGTGGTGCCTTCTTTCAGGCTTACAGACGCGAGGAGGAAGAGACGACGGACGGGACCGGGCTGGCAGTGGGGCGACACAGGAGTGAGGCGCGAGAGACCGTCGGGACCAAGAGGAAAGGCAGAGCGAAGCGCTGCAGGGCGGCAGAGGACACGAGAGCGGGGGGATCTGTACGGAGGCCCAAGAAGGCCCTGCCTCACGAGAAGCTGCTGACTTGCACAGCTTTTTAAGTGACTCTTTTAATTACTAAGACATTTTAGGAACTTTTAGTGACTGGTTTTAACCTGTTTTTACGAAAACATTTTAGATTGTTGTATTTTAATTGTTTGTTTTTTAGTAAAACAATTTTAAACCAATCGCTGCCTTCTGTTCTTTTTAACAGTGGAAGAAAAAAACTATTTTAGTGCTGGTATAGTTTTTATCTTGTGTGACACATAGACAGGGGAGATTAAGACATCTACACAATCACACACAACTTAAGGCAAGGTGTTCACACTAAAAACAGAACTGGCCCATGTCCTGAACATGTTGGACCGAGCCCGCAGGGTCTGAACATTCATAGACTGAATAAGCTGGTTAACAGGCCGAACAAACCGACCAGCCCTTGTACTGTAAAGCTGTGGTGGTGCAGCATGGGAACCATCTGGAGCACATCCAAGGTCTTTTGGTCCACTGGGAACCCCAACAGGAACACTCAAGGAAGGGGTAGGGGAAATGGAGCGACTAGGGCCAGGGGTTTGACCACTCAGGTTACTCATCTCAGAGGCAAGCATAGCAAGGTCAGTGGACAAGGCGTTGGGAGAAACATGTCCATCCACACATGTGCGTACAGGGTCACAACCTGTTACTGGTTTCTCCACTGCAGACTGAACAACTGAAGGTGGCTGATCCAGGGTCATCACAGGAATCTGAGACACCCAATGTTGGGTACGAGCAGTATTGTCCACTGCAGAGCTGGCCCGCGTGAGTTGGGCAGAGACAGAATCCACGACATCATGTTCACTGTGCCCAATAGTTGGTATGAGGACACTTTCAGACTGAGAGGGAGGGGCAGAAGGGAAATCTATAGCTCCACTCACACTGGGATCACAAGAAGAGTGCAAAGAGGCCACATCAAGCTGGGTGGAGGACTCATTTGGGACTGTGACAGCATCACTCACATCAGGAGCAGAAGAGGACACCAGCGAAGCAGACTCTTCAACTTCAGGCAGTACTGGCAAGAAATTCACACACAGAAGCAAGTTGCGGTGGACAATCTTTGACTGGCCGGAGACTGGATTACGAACCTCAAAGGTGTGAGTCTGAGGGTTGCTGCTGACCACAGTATAAACAACATCACCCCATCGGTCCGCCAACTTCTTGCGATTTCTCTCTGCCTTGTTAGCCAACAAGACCCTGTCACCGGGTACAATCTCCACCCCCTTCACCCTACGGTTGTACACATCAGTCTGCCGTTTCTGTTCAGCACCGACATTCTTCTCTGCCAGCAACATAGCCTCATGGAGATCCTTCCTCAAGTCCTCAACATAACTTGGGAACGAAGCTTGGCTGTCATCTCTCAGGGCAGACTTGAAAAGAACATCGACTGGCAGCCGAGGAACACGACCAAACATTAGGTAGAATGGAGGGAAACCTGTTGTTTCATGAGTGGTACTGTTATACATGAGCGTCAAGGTGTGTAACATCTGAGGCCAGGTTTGTTTAGCACGAGGGGGGAGAGTCCTGATCATGTTTCCCAAGGTACGATTGAACCTTTCAGCTGATCCATTCCCCATCGGATGATAAGATGTTGTGTGGGATTTCTTGACACCTGAAACCTGAAGAAAGGCCGCTATCAGTTCACTCTCAAAGTTCGCACCTTGATCTCTCTGGGAAACCATAGTAGCAGAAGAAGTTGTCCCACAACCTCCGTGCTACCTGTTTGGCTGTTTGGTCAGAGCAATGGAAGGCATGAGACAACCTCGTAAAGTGATCTGTCACGACCAGTACATCAACGCTGCGGTTCTTTGAATCCTCTGCAGACCAAAAGTCTATGCACACCAATTCCATCGGCGCTGTGGTCTTGATGCTTTCAAGAGGTGCACGGCCATCTGGCTCTGGTGTTTTGCCCATCACACATCGGGAACAGCGCTTGACATGCTCTCTTACATCACGCTCCACAGAACTCCAGTAGAATCTCTGCTTCACAAGAGAGTATGTCCTGTCTTGGCCTTGGTGACCTGCATCATCATGACATCCACGCAGAGCATCATCCCTTAGCGACACAGGAACCACGTATTGATGTCTCTTCTTTCCAGTGACTGGATCTTTGGATATACGGTAGAGTATACCATCCATGACTGCTAACTTATCCCACTGCCTTAGTAGTCTCAAAGCAGTCGCAGGTTCATTAGGCCTCTCCCTTCTTGATGGTCTGCGATGGCGCTCGACATAGTGCAGCACTCTTGCCAAGTCAACATCACTTCGCTGCCTTTCTCTGAGGTCTTGTTTAGAAATAGATGGCAATGTGTCTTGGCCAAAGGACATGATACTTTGAACGTGATTGATCAGCACTGCAGATCTGAGTCTCGCAGCTGTGTCCCAGCTATTGTGGCAATCCAGGAGGGCTGAAACCTCTGCCTTAGACAGTGAACAGACAGAGGGTGTCACCACAGCAGGCTGAGATCCCCCACCTCCTCGAGAGACTTTGTGAGTCGCTTGACAAACATTCGACCCTCTGAAGGCCTGTTGAACGTCCCCTCCAGACAAAGCCGCTGTCTCCCTCAGCAGATGTTCATATGGCTCGCTGATCAGGCGTTCTCCAACACTCCTCCCAACAAATGGCTTCCTACTGAGGGCATCAGCAACTACATTTTTGGGCCCAGGGATGTATTTTATGTCAAAATCGTAGGCGGCTAGCTTAGAGACCCATCGTTGCTCGACTGCATCTAGTTTAGGCTTGGTGAGGATATGAGCCAATGGGTTGTTGTCTGTCCAGGCAGTAAAAGCGTGCCCCTTCAGCCAGTGACTGAACTTTTCACAGACTGCCCATCTCAATGCCAGAAACTCCAAACGGTGGGCGGCGTAGTTCCTCTGGGCCTTGTTCAGGGACTTGCTAGCAAATGCTATAGGGCGAGCACGGTCTTCGCCTGGAGCGATCTGTGAGAGCACAGCACCCAACCCATCAGTAGATGCATCGGTGGACAGAATGAATGGCCTGGAGAAATCAGGATGAGCTAACACAATATTGTTGAGCAGGGCATCCTTCA
This sequence comes from Scarus forsteni, assembly GCA_036419115.1. Lineage (NCBI taxonomy): Eukaryota > Metazoa > Chordata > Actinopteri > Labriformes > Labridae > Scarus > Scarus forsteni. The sequence continues at coordinate 4,067,977 of JAZDUH010000137.1, read as the reverse complement.
GACTCTGAAGAGCATGGTCACATTCTGGTGTCCAGTCTGCAGCAGTGAGCTTCCTGTAGACACACATGCGTTTACGCTTCTTCCCATTTGAGCTCTTGCTGATCTCTGTACCTGCTGTTAGCTGAACTAGAGGCTTGGCTAGTGTAGAACAGTGTGGAATAAAGCGCTGGTACCAGTTTACTAGACCCAGAAACGACTTGATCTTACTGGGGCACGGGGTCTGACCATCTGGGGACATCAAGTCAGATTTTGAAACTTGCTGAATGACATCCACTTTAGCAGGGTCTGTTGACACACCACTGCTATCAACAACATGGCCAAGGAAATGGACAGAGCGGCGTAGAAAGTGGCACTTCTTTGGTGCGATCTTGAGGTTATGCTCTCGCAACCGCTCAAAGACTCTTTCAAGCCTAGCCACTGCTTCCTCCTCACTGGGTGCAAAGACCAGCAGATCATCCAGATAACATAGAAGGCTCATGAAGTTCATGTCCCCAAATATCTTCATCATCATCCGCATGAAACTCCCCGGACTGTTGCAAAGCCCCTGCGGAAGTCTATTGTACTCATGCAAGCCAACAGGAGAGGCAAATGCAGTGAACTTCTTGCTGTCTTCGTCCAGAGGAATGTTGTAGAATCCGGACGTGAGGTCCATGGTGCTGAACAGCGCGTTCCCTCCCAGCGCAGCGAGGCAGTCCTCCTGATGAGGTAAGGGGAACGCATCCTTCACTGTCTGGGCGTTGAGCCAGCGAAAGTCAGTACAAATGCGCAGCTCTCTGTTTCTTTTTTTTTTTTTTTTTTTTTTTTTTATTAATTGTGATTTTCTTATATCAAAGAGCAACAATAATTACAAAGAAAAATTTGAACATATATTTAACCCAACAACCCCCCTCCCCCCAATCCTCAGCACACATACGTTCTCCACAGCTGAGCCAAATCATAGAAGAGAATAATTCAAAAATAAAGTAAAAATAAATAAATGAAAATAAATACACAAATATGAATATATGTATACACGCAGGTGTGCACCCACGCAGCGGGTACATTACATATATATGCACACATACACATAGCTCTATAAAGTAATCAACAAAATATACAAAATATGCATACATACACGTGTGAAAAAAGCACTAAAGACAGTGACGAGTACTAACCGATGAAGTTAAGTAATTAGAATTAAAAAAAATAAGAAGTAAGAAATTTAAAAAGATAATACTTATAAAGTAAATTAATAATATACACACATAAATGCATGCGTACAGACATGCACACACATAAGTGTTCAGACCAAAAAATAGATAAATAAATAAATAAATGAATAAAACACAAAAATAAATTAATTAAAAATAGATGAAAAGATAAATGAATAATACTTATAAAGTAAATTAATAATGTATACACATGCACACGTACCCACCCATACATACATAACATACACTTACATATATAAATACATAAGCATATCTAAAATATATATATATATATATATATATATATATATACACACACACATATAGATATATATGTATATATATATATATACATATATATATATAAAATAAGATATTAAGATCAGCAAGAAGAGATACAGCACTCTCTACTGTTAACAAATATCAAAAAGGGACCCCACATCCTGTCAAATGTTTCACCAGAGCCAGACAAAGTCAGTCTAGTTTTTTCCAGTTTAAGAAAATAAAGAACATCTTTTATCCAACTTGTGTAAGTGGGAGGAGATGGAGATTTCCATTTGTAACAGTATCAACCTTCTTGCCAGCAGAGTAGTGAATGCCAACACATCTTTCTTCTCAGAAGTCAATTTCAAAGACATAGGAGATACTCCAAAAAGCGCAGTAAGTGCATTGGGGACGATATTCTTCTTCACTATTTTAGATAAGGTATCAAAGATTTCAGACCAAAAAGTCCTGAGCAAGGGACAACTCCAGAACATGTGAGAATAGTTAGCTATAGAGTGTCGACATCGGTCACACGTAGGGGAAACTACTAGGAGTGGGAGAAAAAATCGATACACCCAAGTATCGCGATTTTTTGTCTGCCGATTTTTAAATCGATATTTTTATTCAAAAATCGATATTCCCCCCCCTACACACACACACACTATAGGCGCTAAAGTCGCCAAACTGAGGCAAGCGACATTGCTGGATAAAATAGGCCATAGCTGTTTAAATAGTGCTGAGTAGATTTACTACTTTTCACCAGCAGACAGTGGACAGGAGACTGGTTTCTATTCTAAGTTTGGGCGTATATTTATTTTAAAACACACACACCGGACCGAGGGACGCGAGTGTGGCTGTAGAGGCTGTGGAGCGGAGCAGAGAGAGAGAGACAGAGTGATAGAGAGTACTCACGATGCCGAGAGTACTTTGTCAAGTACTGTCTGACTCTGAATCTGAGGAATATTTACTCTCTGAGGATGACGGTCAGTCGTCCAGTGAGAACCAAACTGGCAGCGAGTGCGCGCAGCGGGAGCGGCTCCGCGCGCCATTACAGTCCCGGAGCAGTACATACCGAGAGCTCTTCCTCTCCTTGGCCGGCGACTGCCGAAGAGGGTAAGCCTACATGGTCTGGGATGCAGGTAAGCTCAAAACACCGCGAAAAGTGACGGTGTTAGCGGAGAATGAGACCGCGGAGCTCTGGTCAAACGAGAGAGAAGCCGGGGGTAAACAGTGCAGGCAGCAGAGGCGTTCATGCTCGGCCCGTAAATTACAGTGAAGATGATGGCTGGGAAAACTAACCACTTTGAAACAATAGCCTTTTAAATCTTGATAGCAAAACTGAATATTTCCTGAAAAAACTCTGTTGCCTGAAGGGATAATAAGCCACTTTTTATATGCAATCCAGGCTTTTGAAGAGAGGGAGCATAACCAGCTGGTTAATATATATTGCTGAATAAATCCTAAAAACAGACTCACATGTGATGTGTATTTTTCCTGATATAGACTGTAGGCATCATCATTGTTCATCTTTTTCACTGGTTTTAAAAAAGCTAACTAAAGATTGCAAAAATCGGCAATATCGTAGAATCGCAATTTAAATCGTATCGGCACCTAAAAAATCGCAAAAAATCGTATCGGGAGAAAAGTGAATCGTCCCAGCCCTAGAAACTACCTCAAACATCTTAGCCAGACGAGCCTTAGTATAATGAGCGCGGTGTAGGATTCTACACTGGATAAAACCATGTCTCGCGCAAATTGAAGACTTGTGCACTTTCCTCAAAATCTCCCCCCAAAGTTCATTGGGGATTGATTCACACAAATCAGCCTCCCAAGTGGCTTTGATGGCATTTGAGGAGACAGTACCAAGACTATTTATGTTTGCATAAATAATAGATATAGCTCCATTAAGTGATTCACGGGGTTCCAGGAAGGTGTCTAAGCCTGAACCTGGAGGGAGAGCGGGGAAATCCCGAAACAGGCTGCGGACAAAATCACGAACTTGAAGGTACCTAAAAAAGTGTTTTTGTGAGATTGAGTATTTTTCTACTAATTGATCAAATGATGCAAAAACTGAGTCAATGTACAAGTCCTTTAAAGACTTTATACCCAGTCTTGCCCAAATAAGAAAGGTATTATCAAATAATGATGGATGAAACATATGATTAGCTGCTAAAGGGGTTCCTAAGGATGGGGCCTGTAAACCAAAGTAGCGTCTGAATTGCATCCAGATTTTAAGACAAGAGGCTACAATTAAATTTTTGGTGTACTTAGTGGTAGAAGATTGGAGAGGAGAAAATAATAGGGCTTTCAATGTTACTGGACTTGCTGAATTAGCTTCCATTACGAGCCATAATGGGGGGATCCTGATATCTTCATATCGAATCCAATGATTTAGGTTCCTAATATTGGCGGCCCAGTAATAAAACAGCATGTTGGGTAGCGCCATTCCTCCTAGTGCCTTTGACTTCTGTAGAATCTGCCGTCGCAACCTGGGATTTTTTTTGTTCCAAACAAAATCAAGAATAAGACTATCTAATTTACGAAAAAAAGAAAGTGGGAGAAAAATAGGTACACACTGAAATAAATACAAAAGACGTGGAAAAATATTCATCTTAATTGCATTGATTCTGGCTGCAATTGAGAGACTGAGCAGGGACCAGCGTTCAAAGTCAAGTTTTACCTGAGTAAGTAAAGTTGTGAAATTTTTCCTATAGAGGTTTGTTATTGTGTCAGCTACATGCACACCAAGATAAACAAAGCTAGATTTGGAGACTTTAAATGGAAGTGTATTAAGTGGATATTGCTTTGCTGTCTCATTGACAGCAAAAATTTCACTTTTATTTAAGTTTAGTTTGTACCCGGAGATTTTACCAAACATTTCAAGGATTGAGAGAGCTGCTGGAACAGAACGAGCCAAATTAGAGATCAGTAATAACAAATCATCTGCGTACAAAGAGACCTTTGTCTCCGTTCCATACCGATGTATACCAGAAATATCGGGATGAGAATTTAAGGCGATAGACAAGGGCTCCATCACTAAGGCAAACAAGAGGGGGCTTAGCGGACAGCCCTGTCTGGTTGAACGGTGTAGCTGAAAATACTCAGAGTTTAAGCTATTAGTCCTGACACATGCCTGTGGAGCTGCATATAAGAGCCTAACCCAAGAAATAAAATTTCTCCCAAACCCAAACCTTTCCAAAATAAAAAACAAATAATCCCATTCTACCCTATCAAACGCCTTTTCGGCGTCCAAAGCTATCAGGGCCTCTGATGTAACTGAAGAAGAAGGGTTATAAACTACGTTAAACGCTTGCCTTAAATTGGACAAGGAATGCCTATTACGAATAAATCCGGTTTGATTTAAAGAAACAAGGGAGGGGAGCACAATCTCTAAGCGTCGAGCTAGCAACTTTGAAAGTAATTTAAAATCAGCATTCAACAAACTAATAGGCCGATACGAGCCACATAAAGATGGGTCCTTGCCTTTCTTTAGGATCAAAGAAATACATGCTAAATTTAGGGTTTGAGGAAGCTTGCCTGAAGCAAGAGCCTCAGTAAACATCTCCAACAAATACGGTGATAACTGCTTCCAAAATACCTTATAAAATTCAGACGGTAGGCCATCCGGACCAGGACTCTTCCCACTTTGAAGTGATTTGGATGCTGTTTCTAATTCAATCATTGTGATGGGCCGATCCAAGTCCTTTGCCAATTCCTGGTCTAAGGTTGGGATATCGACTCTACTAAAAAAAGAAATCAGTTCAGCAGAAATATTAGTATGCTCGGAAGAGTATAAGTCTTTGTAAAATTTCATACATGTTGTATTAATCTGCCAAGGGTCAGACGTAATGCCTGATCCCGTTTCAATTCTTGGAATTATTTGAGACGCTGATTTTTGTCGGAGCTTATGTGCCAATAACTTGCTAGGCTTGTCCCCCAGCTCATAGAACTTGGATCCTGTGCGAAGTAAAAGACTGGTGGTGTAATGTGACCAGATGAGATCATATTCTGCTTGTAGAGACATACGTTCTTTATAAATATCGGGCTGTTTTGAAGTTGCATACAAACCATCTAAAAATGAAATGCGTTGGGTCAGTTGATTTAATTTTTCTTTCCGTGCCTTTTTTTGAAAAGCGTTATAAGAAATTATCTCCCCTCTAATAAAAGCCTTCATTGCTTCCCATAAAACAGCAGCTGTTATACCTTGTGTTTTGTTCATCTGAAAGTAAAACTCTAGGCGCTCTGCAACAAAACTTACAAAATCCTTGTCTAATAATAACTGAGTATCAAGACGCCAGGGTGGCCGTAAATTGTTGAATTTCTGAAAGTGAATGTTCATTGAGGTGGCGGCATGGTCTGACACAACAATAGGCTCATATTTACACATAGAAGTTGACATAAGCAGTTTGTTGTCCACCAAAAAAAAATCTATACGTGTAAAACTATGATGTACATTTGAAAAAAAAGAAAATTCTTTCTTATCAGGGTTGGAAAAGCGCCAAGGATCAGTCATATTAAATTCCTTCATGAAGGCATCAATCATTCTCGCTGATTTAGAACATAAAGCTTGGGTGGATGAAGAACGATCCAAAGATGGATCCATCCAACAATTAAAGTCGCCTCCGAGAATTAAATTACATGAGGATAGATCCGGCAACATTGAAAATATATGTCTGAAAAAGGCATCATCGTCCCAGTTAGGTGCATACACGTTAGCAAGGGTTACCTTCATATCATAAATATATCCTATAACAAAAATAAATCGCCCTGTGTGGTCAGAGATTGTTTTGACGTGTACAAAGGGGACAGCTTTATGTAAAAGGATGGCCACACCTCTTGCTTTGCTAGAATAAGATGCACAATAAACCTGACCGATCCAATTAGACTTCAGCCTTGGTCCATCTGCCTTCCCTAGGTGTGTTTCTTGTAGATATATTATATGAGCATCTAGATGTCTTAAGTAATGCATTACCTTACTGCGCTTTATCGGATTATTGAGGCCTTTGCAATTCAGGCTGACAAATTTTATATCTCCGCCTACACTAAGTGACGGTGTTCTACCTTGGATTGTTTAAAAGGAAAAAAAAGAAAGTTACCAATTGACAGGAGTAGGCAAGAGTAAACACAAGAGTGTAAAGGAGAAGGTGCTTAGCTATGACTGAAGTAAGTGTAATCAAAACATAAATAGTGAAAAATGTAATATGTGCTGACCCAGTACCCAACAAGAACAAACACACGAACCTTTCTCTAACTAATAAATCACCCCCCGATCCACCACCCACCCCTAGCAGAAGTATCCAGAACAGGATGCGTGCTTTATCCTCCAACTTCAAAAGAAAACTTGTCGTTTCTAACTGCCTCTTCAAATGACCTCTGGGAATGCTTATATTAACTGCCTAAAATAAAAGTAATAACAGTAAAAAGTCCAACAACAGATGTTCCCCTTACAAAACCAAATGTCATAAATTGTGCAACCACATATCATTTCCTAAAAGTGAAAATATAGTCACTTACACAACTTCTGCAGAGAGAGGACTTAAATAACAGCAAAGTAATGAGAAAATAATATATATATATATATATATATATACACACACATTATCGTGGTTAAATAGCCCTAATAGTAAAGTAAAATGTGGTTGCTGTGTGATACCATAGCCAGTAAACAGTCATGTTGTCCCGTCCTCTCCTTGGCTCGGTATACAGGCACGAAGGATAACGATTAGCCATATTAGCACGGGCCCTCGGATCAAAGATGCCACCTTTCTCGGAAACTAGTCCCTGTCTGGGGTTGACGACTTCTTGAGCCTCTTGTTCACGAACTCCAACGCGAGGTCCGCGTCCTCAAACTTGCGCGTTTGGCCAGTTTGTAGAGTTATAACCAAGGTAGCCGGGTAGCGAAGGCCAAACTTTACGTTAGCACACGAGCGAAGCTCCCTCTTCACTCCGATGAAGGCAGCTCTTTGCTTGGCAACCGATGGTGTAAAATCCGGGAAAATGTGCACCCTTTTCCCGTTGTGAAGCAAAGGGGAAGCCTCTCCTGCTCGGCGTAGGATGGTATTTCGGTCTTGAAACCGGGTTAGCCTGATAACCATTGGACGTGGGGGCTCACCTTCCTTTGGTTTCGGGCGCAGAGTACGATGGGCCTGGTCTAGCTCAGGTTTAGCATCGAGCCCCAGCAGCTTCTGCAGAAAATCAGCCATAAATTCCGTTGGTCGGGGGCCCTCGGCGCCCTCGGGTAGACCCACCAGACGTATGTTGTTCCATCTGGAACGAGCCTCCAGGTCTTCACATTTCTTGCTGAGAGATTCCACTGTCCCGGAGAGTTCGGCTATGTTAGCCTGGATGCTAGTTAGCTTATCTTCATGCTCATTAGCAGCTCGTTCAAGATCTGATATAGTTCCACTTTGAGTTTCAATCTTTACCTCCAGTGGTCCAAGTGCCGCTGCAACTTCTTTTTTAACAGATTCTGCAATTATTGCCTCAAACTTGGTGACAATCTCAGTGCGTAAGTCGTCAATCATGGCCTTAATACTACGCAGCATGTCCTCATTAGCTTCGGACTTAACCGGGGATTCAGGATCTGAGGGCTGATTATGCAGCCTACCGCGGCCAGGTTTACCGGAGTCATTTTTAGGACGAAGACTCGACATTTTAACTCAGGAAAACACTCAAAGAGTGTGAATCTCAGACAGTATTCGTGTAGGAGAACCAAAGTATGTCATTAGACAGGGCAAAAAAGTTCAAGAATGTATAAAATAAACGCATTCCCGGAGAGCTGCCGACGAACACGTCCTACATCCTCAACATCCGCCGGAAGTTCAGCTCTCCGTTTCTCTTCCACACAAGGACCAGCGGCGAGGCAAACTGGTTGACTTTCTGATAATGCCTTTCTCCTCCATTTCATCTAAAGTTGTCCTGAGCTTTTGATAGTGCGCAGGAGGAATGCGTCTGTAAGGGAGCTTAAAAGGCCTGTCATCCGTTAGGTGGATCTTGTGGACAAAGTCCTTCACCTCGCCACAGTCGAGCCTGATTGAGATTGAGGGAAAATTGAGACTAATTTTTGAAGGTTTTCAGGTGGAATTCTTTCCCATTCTTGCTTGATGTACAGCTTAAGTTGTTCAACAGTCCGGGGTCTCCGTTGTTCTATTTTACGCTTCATAATGTGCCACACATTTTCAATGGGGGACAGGTCTGGACTACAGGCAGGCCAGTCTAGTTCCCCTACTCTTGTCCTACGAAGCCACGCTGTTGTAACACGTGCAGAATGTGGCTTGGCATTGTCTTGCTGAAATAAGTAGGGGCGTCCATGAAAAAGACCTTGCTTGGATGGCAACATATGTTGCTCCAAAACCTGTATGTACCTTTCAGCATTAATGGTGCCTTCACAGATGTGTAAGTTACCCATGCCTTGGGCACTAATACAGCCCCATACCATCACAGATGCTGGCATTTGAACTTTGCGCCTATAACAGTCCAGCTGATTCTATTCCTCTTTGGTTCGGAGGACACGACGACCACAGTTTCCAAAAACAATTTGAAATGTGGACTCGTCAGACCACAGAACACTTTTCCACTTTGCATCAGTCTATCTTAGATGAGCTCGGGCCCAGCGAAGCCGGCGGCATTTCTGGGTGTTGTTGATAAATGGCTTTGGCTTTGCATAGTAGAGTTTTAACTTGCACTTACAGACGTAGCGACGAACTGCAGTTACTGACAGTGGTTTTCTGAAGTGTTCCTGATCCCATGTGGTGATATCCTTTACACAGTGATGCCGGTTTTTGAGGCAGTACCGCCTGAGGGATCGAAGGTCACAGGCATTGAATGTTGGTTTTCGGCCTTGCCGCTTATGTGCGGTACTTTGTCCAGATTCTCTAAACCTTTTGATGATATTATGGACTGTAGACGATGAGATCCCTAAATCCCTTGCAGTAGTTTGTTGAGAAATGTTGTTCTTAAACTGTTGGACAATTTGCTCATGCATTTGTTCACAAAGTGGTGACCCTCGCCCCATCCTTGTTTGTGAATGACGAGCATTTCAGGAAGCTGCTTTTATATCCAATCATGGCACCCACCTGTTCCCAATTAGCCTGTTCACCTGTGGGATGTTCCAAATAAGTGTTTGATGAGCATTCCTCAACTTTCTCAGTCTTTTCTGCCACTTGTGCCAGCTTTTTTGAAACATGTTGCAGGCATCAAATTCCAAATGAGCTAATATTTGCAAAAAATAACACAGTTTACCAGTTTGAACGTTAAGTATCTTGTCTTTGCTGTGTATTTAATTGAATACAAATTGAAAGAGATTTGCAAATCATTGTATTCTGTTTTTATTTACAATTTATACAACATGCCAACTTCACTGGTTTTGGGTTTTGTAAATTAAACTATGGAATGGATGCTTATATGAACAAAGATTTGAAAAATAGAAAAGTAGAACAACAGTAATGGGTCATTCTATAGAAACGTGGATTTTTGGGATGGCAAAATGTCTTTTGTTTTATTTCTTTTTTTAACATTTAAACTTCAGCTACATTTTTACATATGCCATTTACTTTATGAATACACATAAATGAAAGCTTAACAATTTTTTGTTTTTTTGGTACATTTATCACAAAACACCATTTAATAAAGTGTATCCACACATCTGATTGTCACTGGTGTTACTGATTGTCCCTGGTGTTCCCTATTGCTTAGGAAAGGTAACACCAGTGACAGTAAAGCCAGTGACAGTTTCACAAAAAATGCCCTGTAACAAAATGGCAGCTGCAAAGCATGGCACAGCATGTTACTAATCTTGATCTATTCACTAAATTATGTCTTCTAAATACATTTTTATTCGTTTGTTTGGAATTCCCTGCCAATAAAATTGGCTACACCAGTGACATCAACTAAAAGCTTCATATAAAATCATGAGATAAATGTTAATATTTCGGAAAACTGAAAAGGACAATGTTCTTTTTTTTAGAAAAACATATTTTTAAACTCAAAATACAGCACTTTCTCTCCATCAATGACTGTGGGGACAAGCACTCTTGTTGTGGTTGGGGTTCTAAATAATTGATTAAAAAGCAAATATTACCAAGCTGATGGCTCCAAATAGTGATAGCTGAAATAATATGTTTTTTTAAATAAAATACTTTAAAAAAATCTAACACAAACTGTTTTCTTCAGGAGTAATATATCTCTTAAGGCTAGGGACAGAAAAATGCATGTTTCTGTAGAATGAGCCTAATATTAATAGTTTGTTATAAAAGGGAGAAAAGTCATTTAACAGTAGCTTGCTAGTAATAATGCCAGTAATTGTAAAGGTAATACATAAATATATCATAGTAAAATAAAATAAAAAAGAAAGTATAAAATACTAATAAAAATAAAGGTAGGGTGGAGTATTAACAAGCAGAGGAGGAACAACAACATCATTAGCGGCAGGTGATATGATGGTAGGGGCAGGAAGGGGTTGTCAGTATGGTTGTACGGAGAGAAGCTGTAAAGGGGCAATAAATAAAATATAGTAAAATATGCATAGAATGATGTGAAGGAATGAAGAATAGATCAATGAAAAGGAGGAAAAGTAAAAAGTATGTAGACGATTAAATAATTAGAATAATTACAATAATATAAGAAGGGGATCAAGAAAATAAATGAGTAAGTATGATGAATAAGAAATAATGGTAATATAGTAATGGTAATAGTAACAACAACAGTAATATTATTAATGATTTTATTATTATTTTCATATTTTTGTTTTTCTGTGCTGTGAGAATATTCAATGCAACTATTTCAGGAACAGGCACATGTACGTGCACTCACACACACAAACCAGACATCTTACATAAATCATGTTAAAATGCGTATTAAACTTTAAATGCGTTTTTACTCAGCTGTGTTGGAATAAAAGTAAAAGAAGTCATCTGCTTTCAATAATGCGCCGTTTACTGTCACTTTACGCTGCAAAAAATACGAACACAAATGCGTTCACTCTGCTTGTTTCTGGTGCTACACTGGAGTGAAGAGACCCATCCAATATGGCGGCGACGCTTGATGCGGTCCAGCACGTAATGAGAAGTCTACGTATAAAGGGTGCATCCCAATGTGCCAAAATGCAGAGATCGCTGAGGGATGACAGAGTGAGCGCACGCATGTTTGGGAGCTGAGCACCAACTAACGAAGAACTTAGTGAAACATATACTTTATACTGCACTCTACTCTCTACTCTACATCTTCTACACCGTCCAAACCCCCTGCTTCAAAGAAGTTGAAGACACACCGTTCTTTGAACATGGATAACGGGGACTTACAGAAAAAAATATCCGATGTCTTAAACACCAGACTTGACAGCCTAGAATAATACATGGAGAAACTGATTTCTGACAATACCCTGAAAATCGAGGGTCTGAAAAAAACAGTTGACTTCGCCTGTGCTGAGATTCAGGAGATAAAAGGAAAGGTGACACAAGTTGATACACGAGCTAGTGAGACGGAGAAAAAAGTGTCTGTTATGGACCAACGAGTCACCGATCTGGAGAACTACTCACGGCGCTGGAACCTGCGCCTGTATGGAGTGCCTGAAAATAAGGAGCAAGACGTCCGTACCGAGGTGATAAACATCTGCCAAGCGATCCTACCGGGGTACAAAACAAAGCTTCCAGACGCGATTGATACAGTGCATTGACTTGGTCCACCAAGGAAAGATGTCGCCAAGCCGCGAGGGATCATCGTGCAGTTTGCCACCCGCATATACCGCGAAAAAGTCTGGAAAGCTGCAAAGAAGTCAACATATCTGCAGACCAAGAAACTGCGCTTCGCTGAGGATCTATCAACGGCCATCAGGGAGAGACGGAGGCAGCTGTGGCCTTTGGTGGCCAAAGCACGTGAACAAGGAAAAACGGCGTACTACATCGGAGGGAGAGCTTTTGCAGAAGGAACTGAACTGATTCCAACTACCTGAAGGTGATAATCACATAACTGTTAACAAGACTTATACTGAGAGATGCTGACACCTGATGTTCATGGTTCATTATTGTGCAAGTTAACTGTTCTAAATTACTTCATGTTACACTGAAGAAATGAGCACAGACAATTTTACTCAGGAATCCCCCCCCCCCTTTTTTTAAAAACAAAACAAAACAAAAAAACACCAGGTCGCTTTATATGATACCTCATAGTTAATGTGATGTGAGTGAAAATCTAAAAAACCTAGGTGCCTCTCTGTGTTTACATGTGATATGTTTCACGGCATATAGAACCTAAGATGGATCAGCTCCTGTTAAGAAGGATAATATTATCTGAGTTCATTCTATTTTTATACATATTTTATTCTATTCATTGTTATTATTATGTCTTTATCCATTGTTACTTTCAATGCCAGGGGGTTACAAAATATATTAAGCGCAAGGCGTTATTTTTGTTTTCCAAGAAGCACAAAACTGATTTCTGTTTTATTCAAGAGTCACACTCAGCTCCTGATGATGGAAAATTTTGGAGGTAACAATGGGGTAATGAGTTGTCCTCCAAGTGATAGACATTGAAAATATCCTAATATCAATTGTTAATATTTACGGCTATAACTCGCAGAATGATAATAATATAATGCTGGAAACTTAAGAAAACCATATTGAAAATGCTTCTAATAACTTTCCTATCTCAGGTATTGTACTAGGGGGTGATTTTTACATGATACCTGATGCAAAAATTTAATTTAATTGATGTATGGAGACACCAACATTATAACACTAATGCCTTTACATGGAGTAAAAATGCCACCAGGAAATCGTGGCTTGATTTTTGGTTAGTTTCTCATAATCTGAACATTGATAAAATATTAGTTAATATTATTACAACTCCACTAACTGATCATAATGCAGTCTCCATATTTATCCCCTTACACTCTGCTTCCACAAAAATCTATAGAAATGCTTACTGGAAGCTAAACAGCTCTCTTTTAAAACACGAGGCAGTTAAATTAGGCATAAAGAGGATAATAGCAGAATTTTGGAATAAAGCAAGTGCTGAAGATGTTTATGGTAGCAACTGGGAACTTCTGAAATTTAAAGCTGCCCAGTATTTAAGAAACTATGGAAGTGCCTTCTCCAAAAACCAGAGACTAGAGGAAGAAAAAGTAATCTCTAAAATAATTTCATTATCTCAGAAAAATCCTGCTGACATGTCAGAAAGGGAGCGTTCTCACTTGATTTCAGTACAAACTAAACTAAATGAAATATATTTACAAAAGGCTAAAGGTGTAAGATCAAGAAAGAAATGGATCGAAGCAGGAGAACAGAATTCAGCCTATTTTTTTAACCTCGAAAGACATCATGGGAAGCTTAATTTAATCCAACAACTCAACATTAATGGTGATCTAACTGATGATCCTAGTAGAATTGCAGACTTCTGCTCCAGTTTTTACAGTGAGCTATATAAGACCAAATACTGTCATCAGTCAGCAACTTTATTTTTTAATTCTCTGAGTAACGTAACTAAAATTACTGAAGATGACAAAGAGATGTGTGATGGAATTATAACTTTACAGGAAGTCACTCATGCGATAAAACACCTCAAAACAAACAAATCTCCTGGAGTCGATGGTCTTTCCGCTGAATTTTATCAAACATTTGTTGAAGATATAACTCCCTTTTTACTTAAGGTAATCTTAGAAAGTGTGGAACAAGGAACTTTACCTCCTACACAAACACAAGGACTGATTACACTAATCCCAAAACCTAAAAAAGACCACCTACTTATTGATAATTGGCGACCCATTTCACTCCTGAACACTGATTACAAGATATTTGCTTCTGTACTTGCTAAACGACTTAAGAATGTTTTAGACCCAATTATTGATGAGACCCTATGGGCATTTATGAGAGGGAGACATATCTCCAATAATATTTGCCTTGTTTTAGACTTAATCGAATACTCCTCTCTGTGTTCTGACGACAGTCTTATCTTCTTTTTGGACTTCTATAAGGCATTTGACACCGTAGAACACAATTTTATTTTTCAAACAATTGAACATTTTGGATTTGGTGATTTCTTTTGGAAAGCTGTCAAAACTATGTACTCAAAAGGTAACAGCTCCATCAGACTAAAAAAATGGGACTCCCCCAAGATTTGATTTACAGCGGGGCATACGACAGGGCTGTCCTGCTTCCCCTTATCTATTCATCCTATGCACTCAACTACTTGCCACTCATATAAAAATAGCTCATTAAAAGGTATTTCTATTGCAGATAGAGAAATTAAAATAAGTCAGCTGGCTGACGATACCACGCTTTTCTTAAAAAATGCCACAGAGGTTCCCACTGCTATCCATACAATAGATTTATTCTCTGCGGCTTCTGGACTTTGTTTAACCCTGAAGAAATGTGAGCTGTTTCCTCTCAAAGACTGCGGTGACTCTACGATCTATAATATACCTATTGAAAACAAACTCACTTACCTTGGAATTGCTATTGTTAAAAATCAGACAGATAGATGCTCTGAAAATTTTAATATGATTATAGACAGGACAAGGAAAAAACTGAATCAGTGGCTTCAAAGAGATCTATCTTTGAAAGGTAGAGTTTTACTGACAAAGGCAGAAGGGTTGTCTCGTCTTACTTATGCCGCTACTCCCCTGGCTGTCGAAAAACAGATCTGCAATGCCACTGATAAGTTATTATTTAATTTTATATGGAAGAATAAGACGCATTTTGTGAAAAAATCTGTTGTTATGAACACCTATGACTCTGGTGGTTTAAATTTTCTTGACTTTACCACCCTCAACAATACCTTTAAAATGAACTGGATAAAGCAGTTTCTACATAATCCTACATCCACTTGGAACTTTATACCCAAATATATCTTTTCCACCGTTGGAGGCCTTGAATTGGTGCTACTATGTAATTATAAAATAGAAAAACTTCCCCTAACTCTATCAAACGTTCACAGGCAAATGCTGTTGGCATGGTCTTTAATCTATAAACACAACTTCTCTCCACATAGATGCTTTATTTGGAATAATCAACATATCAAATATTAAAACAAATCTTTATTTCTTAACTCCTGGTTTAATAATAGTTTTAGTCACCCAGCTACTCAATGATAATGGAAATCTGCTAAATTACACAGAATTCCTTCAAACATATGGTATTCCTGTTACCCCCAAAGACTTTGCAATTGTAATGGATGCCGTTCCTTCTGGTATCCTAACTCTTTTAAGAGGTGCTGGAAAACCAGTTTGTCTTCCCTTAGACCTCACATTGACACATGTGGGGCATATGTGTTTCTCTATCAAAACTAAGAAAAAAAATTGTCTTATCAGATTACTGTTTCAAACTGATATTACCACCACCCCATATGTTGTCCAGTACTGGTCTAATACTGTTAATGGGTTGAACTGGGTCCATATATGGAATCTTCCATACAAATATTTGATTACAAACAAAGTTAGAGAAGTGTCTTACAAATTAATCCATAAATACTATCCTGCCAAACACTATTTGTTGAGATTTGGGAGGGATGTGTTTAACTGCCAAATTATATTATTTGTCATTTAATTTGTTTATTTCTATTATTTGTCAAGCCTAATTGGTCATATTGATTTATTTGATTGATAATTTTGCAAATTGTTATGCACTTTTCTATTTTCCTAATTGTGATTTGATTTTGTATGGGATGGTGCTAATTGTGCCTTGTTTGTGGCACTGGGGACTTATTTTGGAGTCGCACTTCCTGTTCAGACTCATGCACGTTTTGTAAGAAAGCAGGACATAGCATACACAAATGTAGCAAATTTATAGAAGAACAAGTTGAAGACCGTGCGAAACACATCAAGAGTGAAAAGCTATGCTTCGGCTGTTTAAGGCCTGGCCATTTATCTAAGAGCTGTACTAAGCGAATGACCTGCGACATGCTCAAAGCGACACCCTACATGGTTATGTGCAGATCGCTCTAAGAAAGACAAAAAAACACAAGAAGAACAAGAGTGAAAGAAAGAATACAAAGACACAAACAAAGAAAGAAAACCACAATCAACACAGCAAAGGGATGACAGTGCAGAAGCTACAGCCCATAGCCACAGAGTCGTTCAAGATGGCAATAGTGTCCAGACTTCAGCAATCATACCAGTCTATGTGTCAACGCCTGCGAACTCTAACAACGAAGTGCTTGTCTATGCACTCTTAAACTCGCAGAGTGATTCTTCTTTTATCTTAGAAGAAGTGGCAGATAGTCTAGAGGCCAACACAGAACAAGTCAAGCTTAAATTATCCACAATGTCATCGAAGAAGAAGATTGTGCACTGTAAAAGAATTAGGAAATTGCAGGTGAGAGGGATATTCTCCGCTGACAAAATCACAGTTCCAGCCACGTATATACGTGAGTAAATCCTTGCAAATAAGAAACACATCCCGACATCTGAGAACGCTAAAGCATGGCCTCACCTGGAGCACCTATCAGAGAACATCGCTCCTCCAATGGATTGTGCAATTGGTTTGCTGATCGGCTATAACTGTCCGCAAGCACTCATGCCTAGAGAGGTCATGAGTGGAGAAAAGAACCAGCCATTCTCGCAGAAGACCGACTTAGGCTGGAGCATAGTTAGCTATGGTGACCACGGCGAGCATGAAGATGATGTCATTGGAGAGAGTCACCGTATCATCGTACGACAAGTGACACCTGAGCTCAAATCCACAGTTAAGCTGAAAAGTGAAGTTCACTTTGTAACACTCGAATCAAGGAAGTTATTGCTCCAGTAGATGTCCTGAAAATATTGGAGTCTGACTTCAGCGAAAGAGTCGGAGAAGAGACACCTGTCTCCCAAGAGGATCTCCATTTCCTTACCAAGCTAAAAGAAGGAATCAAACACAAACAAGACGGTCACTATGAAATGCCCCTACCTTTCAGGCAAGACAGACCACATCTTCCCAATTATAAGGCATGTGCGGAGCAGCGTCTAAAGGGTCTAGAGAAAAGGCTCAGGAAAGACAAGAGGTATCGCTTGGATTATGTGAACTTCATGCAAGAAATCATTGCTCATAGTGATGCAGAGAAAGTTCCAGTAGAACTGGAAAACCAGCCAGTGTGGTATATCCCCCACCATGGGGTTTATCACCCTCAAAAACCTGGCAAAATACGCGTGGTCTTCGACTGCTCAGCAAGGTTCCAGAACACGGCATTAAACGACCACCTTCTCACCGGGCCAGAACTTACAAACACCTTGATGGGAGTCCTTGCAGATTTCGTAAGGGCCCAGTCGCTATCATGTGCGACGTGGAACGGATGTTCCATCAATTCCATGTAAGACCTAAGGACCAGGATTACCTCAGGTTCTTATGGTAGGAGAATGGTGATCTAGAGTCATCACCATCTGTCTTTCGTACGCGAGTCCACCTATTTGGCGCAGCTTCCTCCCCTGGCTGTGCCAATTTTGGTCTTAAACATTTAGCCACTGAAGGTCAGGAAGAATTTAGCCATAACGCAGTTAAATTCATCCAACGAAACTTTTATGTGGATGACGGGTTGGTTAGTGTCACATCTGACATTGAAGCAGTTCAGCTCATCAAGGAAGCTAGACAGCTATGTAGTACAGGCAAGCTTAGACTACATAAGTTCGTCTGCAATAGTAAGAAGGTACTGGAATCGATACCAGATGAAGAGTGCGCAGAAAGTGTCAAGACACAGGACATGGCTCTTGGAGAACCGCTCATGGAGAGAGCGCTCAGAGTTCAGTGGTGTGTCTCCTCTGATAATTTCCAGTTTAGGGTTACGGTCAAGGAGCACCCACTGACTAGAAGAGGAGTTTTATCCACTGTAGCGTCCATCTACGACCCCTTAGGGTTCGTTGCTCCCTTCATCTTGTTAGGGAAACAGATCTTGCAACAAATGTGTAGAGAGAGCATCAGTTGGGATGAGCCACTCCCAGAAGAGTTCAGGTCGCATTGGGAACTGTGGGTACAAGATCTGCAAAACTTGTTCCAAGCAAAGATCAGAAGGTGCTTCATTCCAGCACACTTCTCAGAAGTAACCAAGTATGAGCTTCACCACTTCTCAGACGCTAGCGTCATAGGATATGGTGAGTGTAGCTATCTCAGAGTAGTCAACAAGGATGGTGGAGTTCATTGCTCGCTAGTTGTAGGCAAGGCACGTATTGCACCTACCAAAGTAACAACAATACCACGGCTTGAGTTATCGGCAGCAGTGGTTGCGACCAGAATGAGCATCATGCTCAGGAACGAACTCGACATCGAGGATCTCCAAGAATATTTCTGGACAGACTCAGAGGTCGTCCTGGGATATATAAACAATGACGCCCGACGGTTTCACGTATTGGTGGCGAACAGAATCCAAAGAATCAGGTCTGTTACAGAACCTAAGCAGTGGCTTTATGTGAAGTCCGAAGATAATCCGGCGGATCATGCGTCGAGGGGCCTTGGAGCAGATCAGCTTGTTGCTTCTAACTGGTTTACTGGACCAGCCTTTCTGTGGGAGACAGAATTGCCCATCAAAGATATCAAGGTGGGAGAGGTTAGCGACAACGACCCAGAGTTACAACAGGTCCAAGTGCTTAACACCAAAGCCAAAGAGGTTAGAACTCTATTAGACCGTCTGTCAAAGTTTTCAGACTGGAATAGAGCAGTTAAAGCTATAGCTTGCCTCAAGCGCTACGCTAAGCAAATCAAGGGCCTCATCCCTAAAACAAATGAAGCCACAAGCGTTGAGCAAAGACAAGAGGCAGAGCTGTTTATCATCACACTCGCCCAAGAAGAAGCATTCAGTAGTGAGATCAAGAGCGTCAAGCAAGGCAAAGAATTAAGATTTAAAGACAAGTCGAACAAGCTTCACAAGCTAAGTCCTTTCATAGACGAGAATGGTGTACTCAGGGTTGGCGGACGCTTACCAAGATCCAGTCTCCACCCTCACATCAAGCATCCCGCCATTGTACCTAAAAAGAGCCATGTGTCCTCTTTGCTCATAAAGCACTTCCACGAGAAGGTGCAACATCAAGGAAGAGGAATAACGGTTAATGAGCTGAGGTCCAATAGAATTTGGATAACCGGTTGTAGCAGCGCAGTCGCTTCCCACATCTACAAGTGTACAACCTGCAGACGCTACAGAAGGAACACACAGGAGCCACAGGAAATGTCAGACTTACCTGAGGACAGGATGGAAACAACACCTCCATTTACCTATTGCGGCATAGACTGTTTCGGACCTTTCTATGTGAAGGAAGCAAGAAAGGAACTTAAGAAGTATGGACTTATTTTCACTTGTATGTGCTCGAGAGCGATACATATGGAAATGCTTGACGATCTCACTACGGATGCTTTCATCAACGCTTTACGTGCATTCATAGCCATCCGTGGCAATGTACGACAGTTGAGATGCGATCAGGGAATGAACTTTGCAGGTGCTAAAAGGGAGTTCCTGAATGCGATGAAAGACCTAGATCAAGAAGAGATCAAAAAATACGGATGTGAGTTCCTAATGAATACCCCATCTTCAAGCCACATGGCTTGAGGATGGGAGAGACAAATTAGGACGATCCAAAGTGTCCTAACAGCCATACTCGATCAGTCTGCCAGGAGACTCGATAGTGCCTCACTGAGAACCTTTCTATATGAAGTCATGGCTATCATAAATAGCAGACCACTGACAACAGAACATCTGAATGATCCAACTATCGAACCTCTTACTCCGAACCATATTCTCACGATGAAATCCAGCATAATATATCCTCCACCTGGCGAATATGTGAGTCAAGATCTATACTTACGCAAAAGATGGCGCCAGGTGCAATTCTTGGCTAACGAATTCTGGAGAAGATGGAAGAAAGAGTATTTACTCAGTTTGCAGCCAAGACCGATCTGGCAAAAGGATAGAAGAGGTGACGGATGAATAAACGTCAGCTGTGTATGAAGATTCATGGCGTGTGGTCGATTGTCCGGAGGGAGTGATAGTCAAACTCGATGGCTGCACAATAATCCTGAGGGAAATGAGGTCTGGTCTTGGCAAAAAGTCAAGAAAAAAGTTTAGCTTCTTATTATTTCTTATTCTTATTAACTTCTTAGACTGACAACAATCTTGCAACAAGGAGCAGCTTCTCTGGCAATGTCAGCCGGCAATCAAGTGTAAAATGTCACGAGTAGGTCAGACAGAGCCGCTTATAGATACAGATGAGTCTAAGCAGCTACTTGACCCAGAGGAAGAATCTGAGCAACTGGATAATTTAGAAGAGTTAGCGCAGGCTTAGCATGATACCAAGCAGCCTGCAGTCCCACCACGTAGAAGTGAAAGAGAGCGTACACTTAGGGAGAAAGGTAAAGAACTTCACAGTGCAAAAACAAAAGAGCTTCTGCATCGCTTTGATAGAAGTTATGAGTACTGGAAGACCTTAACCAAGATGGCCAAAAAATCTGTGATTCAGCAGGATTCCAGTGATACGCTTCAGAAGCACATCAGCAATATTCAAAGAGAGCTCTCTGAACTGAATCAAGTATATGATGATTACCGAAAGATTGACCGTCCCCCACATGAGATACGCCGCAAGATGGACAACTGTATGTCCATCACCCGTCATGTAATAAGAAATGCGCAATCTTAAATAGCAGGAAATGAAGAAGAATTTAGTTGGCCCGACGCACCCTCTGTATTTGCAACTACAGTCTGCAGTAGTTTTAAGTCAGTCACTAGAGACGATAGTGTTCGCACAACTCAATCAGCAGCTAAAAGACAAGAAGCCGCCGCTGAGTATGCAGCCACACAAGCTGTACTACAAATAATGTCTGAACAGGACCAACAGCAAGAGAAACTGTTAGTACTTGAAACTGAACATAGGTTGATAGTTGCGGCACAAGAAACAGACGCAATAGCTCGGCGTCTACAAGCTGAAAAGGAAGATGCAGAACGTAAGATAGAGCAAGAGAATCGTGAGGCTGCTCTCTTAAAGAAACAGCAAGCAGAGAATGCTGCAAGGCAGAAGTCGGTTGACGACTTAAAAAGAGACCTAAAGCGTTTAGAGGAGCTAAAACGGCTAAATGCAGCTAAAGCAAGACTTCAAGTCTATGATGACACAGAGTTCATTCCAGATCAAGGTTTCAAGCTTCAGCACTCTGAATTGCCTAAAGTTGAGCAAGCAGTCAAGCATGAGCCCTCTGTGCATAACATCCAACCTCAATATAAGGCTCCAGAGACTTCTCCAAGTAACGCACCACAAGAAGACACAGGAGGGCTAGTGAAGGTTTGGCTGAGGCCATATCAGCTAACAGGCTTCCCATCCCAGAGCCCACAGTCTTCACTGGGGATCCACTCAAGTTTAGACATTGGAAGTCAGCTTTTCAGACACTGATTGAGAGGAAGAATATCCCAACCGCAGAGAAGCTTTTCTTCCTTCAGAAGTATGTTGAAGGTGTAGCTAAAGAAGCCATAGAAGGCTACTTCATGAGTGACTCTGATGATGCGTATCAAGCAGCATGGGACCTGCTCCATGAACGATATGGTAAGCCCTTCGT
Organism: Scarus forsteni; assembly: GCA_036419115.1. NCBI lineage: Eukaryota > Metazoa > Chordata > Actinopteri > Labriformes > Labridae > Scarus > Scarus forsteni. The sequence goes on along the minus strand of JAZDUH010000137.1, from coordinate 4,046,034 downwards.
CATCGCTAAAGCCTTTAGAGACAAACTACATTCCTGGCCTAAGATAGCCTCTAAGGAGAGTGGTGACTTGAGGATATTTGTGGACTTCTTGCGTAGTTGTGACTCGGCTATGACAAGAAATGACAGTCTAAATGTACTCAATGATGGGATCTAAAATCAGAAGCTCAGTGCTAAACTGCCAGACTGGCTATGCACTAGATGGAATCGTAAAGCCACTCAATATCAACTGGAACATGACAAATTCCCAAGCTTCAACTACTTTGTTACATTTCTGTCGATGGAAGCAAGCATCGCTTGTAACCCAATCACATCATATCAAGCAATACATCAAAGCGGACCTGAGAAAGGAAAGGTCAAGAATTATAACGAAGACGGACACAAGAAACGCTCCGCAGGTGCCAAGACGTTTACAACGAACACCAGTGAAAAGAACACTTTCACATGCACGTCTGATTCACATTTGGAAGTTGATTTGATTGTCCGGAGGGAGTGATAATGTGTGTGTGAATTGTTCTTTGTGTGGATCTGAGCCTGAAACTATGATGCACTTGTTCTGGAACTGTCACTATACTGCCACCTTCTGGAAAGAGATACTGCATTACATCAAACTGAAGATTGACTCAAACTTCTTTTTAGAATGGAACAATATATTTTTTGGTGTTCATGATGTTAAAAGTAAAAAACAAAAAGAACTGTATGTCATAAACCTAATAATAATATTAGGTAAATATCACATACACAAAGCTAAATTTAGTCTCTCTAACCCCTGTTTTATTGCATTCCTAAAGGAAACAGAACAGTACATGGAAAGTATCCATGACTCTAACAACAAGAAAGCTATGAAAACATATCACTTGTGCTCTGTATTTTCTGTTTTTATCTAGTAGCCTACCCCCCTGACTGATGTTCAATTGGTTGTACGAATGTACATTATAACAACTGTTTTTGTATTGAAAATATTTCAATTAAAAAAAAAAAAAGTGCCAAAATGCAGTCTCCTCTCTCCTCCGCGACACCGGAAGTACTTTGTGAGCAGCCATATTGAAGGACGTTCCAAAGCGCCAAATGCGCTCGGAGGAGAGACGAGAGAGGAGACTGATCTGGAGGAGGGATAATCGAGGGGTGCATCTCAAAGCTCCAAAGTTCCATCCTCGCCTCCTCCACTTGCGTCGTTCACTTGCGTCTTAGTCCCGCCCACCAGAGATGCATGCCAGAGACACGAGGAAACGAAGAGAGGAGAGAGGAGACGAGGAGGTTCATTTTAAGAGCATTGAGACGTCCTCTCCTCCGGAGCGTCACATGAAGCGACGTCTTTTAGTGATGACGGTGTCACAGCTGGATATGCTGGTCCGAGCGCATGGGAGAAACTGAATTGAGGAAAATAATGTAAACTCCAGGGCGCTCGACCGCGGTAAATTCATATTCACTTTTACTTCAGTTTGTTTACTTCAAAGTGAAGATGCCGCCCATTGATCACTCACGAGACTCAGGTTCTTTTCACTGATGTGTACTTTGTGACTTCATAAACACCGTAGAACTATAAATACAGACAAATAAACATAAACAAAAACAATATTCATTCTTAAATTAATACACCTTTGTTAAAGAATGCATTTACATTATCAAAATCAAGTGATAACAAAAGAAAAATAGACTGACCACTTGGCCTGCTTGTAATCAATGAGAGGGATTAGCATGAATGCTCTTGAGGAGTCTCTGTACTTCTGAACACACAAAAAAAACCTTTCATGAGCTTATACTATCTTGGACACAATCTTATGTTGCAAAGAAAAGGTCTGATTTGACTGCTTTACTTACTGTCTTGAAGCACACAGTCCTTTCAAACTTTAACTTCTGACTGCTTCTAGCAGAAAAAAACGGGAGTCTGCTGCCAGCATGTGAACCAAAACAGGAAAGCTTCAGACAGTGAGTCCAAACCATGGATGTATTATAAGAACTGGATAGCGTGGCTCCGCCTTCCACCATGTAACGGATTTGAAGCCAGAATATCCCCCGTCAGGGCACCGCCATTATGCAGCCAGTAGAGAATTTGGGCCATAATCCGGACGCAGCTGTCGTAAACGGTCGCAACACTCCGCAGCATACACCGTACACCATAGATATACATAGAACACTAGATGCGACACGCCCCTCTGAGCTGCGTGCCTACGTTGAAGCTAAGCTAGTGGGGGCGAAGTGTCAGGGCGTTTCATTGCCGTCAAAGGCATGAAGATTAAGAACACTCAAGATGTCGGCACATTACCCTGCATACAGCTGTAAAATAATAATAAATAAATATTATTATATTATAATATAAATATTTCAGTTCGTAAGAGATAGCTTTATCAGTCTGTTGCAGAGCTGCAGTAGCTCTGAGCTCAGCCTAAGAGAGGTTTTGAGCTGGTGCTATTTTATTTGTATATTCACTTGTTTTTGTCTTGTTCTTTTTTTAAGGGAAACTATATTAATTTCTGACTTCTATGTCTATTAACACATTTAACTCACTTAATACTATGTCTTTAAATGTCAGAGGTATCAGGGATATCACGAAAAGAAAGACTTTATTTTTACAAAAGAAGTGACACTGACTTAATTCTTCTTCAGGAAACACACTCTGGTGATTCTGACTCAAAATTCTGGAAAACACAATGGGGTAACTCAGCTTATTTTAGTCATGGTTCAAATCACTCTGCTGGGGTTTCAATACTTCTACACAAATTCAGTGGAGACATAGTAGAGACAACGTCTTCTAATGATGGTAGATGGATCATAATGATCATCAAGCAAGATAACACCTTTTTTATTGTTTGTAACATTTATGGTTTTAACTCCCATGCCTCCAACAAAATTCTGTTTGATGATATAGCTTCAAGGTTGAACACTCTTACAAACAAATACCAAAATTTATATTTAATTTTTGGCGGTGACTTCAATGAATGCCCTGATGACACCATGGACAGATGTCCTCCCAGATCAAAACAAATCGTACAGAGCAATAACCTTATCTCTCAGCTCTGCTCTGATCTCTATTTAGCCGATGCATGGCGGTTCTTTAATCCAGATAAAAAAGAATTTACTTGGAGTAATGGGAATTCAACACTAAAATCAAGAATTGATCTTTTTTTAATCTCCTCCTCGGCACTTCAGTTTGTAAAGGAGGTGGAGCATCAGTATGCCCCTTTATCAGACCATAAACAACTTCTTTTGAAATTAGGGACCAACAAAGTAATATCTCACATGAGGGGATATTGGAAATTAAACAACTCACTCTTAAAGGACAAATGCTTTAATGAGTCTGTGAAGAGTCTCATAAAGGAACGGTTTGAAGGAACGCCAGGGAATGATTATAAGAGGAACTGGGAGTTCTTCATATACAGTGTCAGAAGGGTTGCCATCCAAAGATGTAAAGATTTGAAAAAAAAAAAAAAAAAGACTGCAAAAGAAGCATCCTTAATGCATGATCTTGACCTTTTACTGTCTAAACAATTTCTTAACCCAGAAGAAGAGATTACTCTAAAGGAACTACAGTTACAGGTGGATCAAATGTATCTTGAACTTGCTAAAGGTGCCTTTATTAGATCAAGAGTCAAATGGTTAGAGGATGGTGAAAAAAGCACTAATTACTTTTTTGCCCTAGAGAAAAGAAACTTTAAAAGGAAAGCCTTGACCTCGCTTTGCATTGATGGCGCCCCTTCTGAAGATCCTCAGGTCATTTCTGATTTTGTCACAGATTTTTATGCCAAATTATATGAAACCAATTTCAATGCTGAGGATTGTGAAAGTTTTTTGGAAAAAATTCAAACCTATGTACCCACTGTAGATGAAAACCTTAAACAGATATGTGACTCAGTACTGACCTCAGATGAACTTAAAGAGGTGCTGTTTTCAATGAAGAAAGGGAAAGCACCAGCCATTGATGGCCTATCGGTTGAATTTTATATGCACTTCTGGGAACTGATCAAGACACCTTTGCTCTGTATGTATAAGCAATGTGCAGATCAGAGAGAAAGGACAACCACAATGAAGCAAGGAATCATATCCCTTCTACCAAAATCTGACAAAGACGTATTATTAATAGAGAATTGGCGTCCAATTACCCTATTAACTATGGACTACAAAATCTTGGCTTTAGTTTATGCAAACAGACTCAAAAGTGGCCTGGATTCAATCATAGCTGAAACTCAAACAGGATTTATGAAAAACAGGCACATAAGCTGTAACATAAGACTCATCTTAGACTTGTTAGATCATGCAGATGAAATCAAATCCAAAGCACTTATTTTGTTTTTGGACTTTTGCAAAGCCTTTGACACAATTGAACACATATTTCTTCTGCAATCTCTCAAGACTTTTGGTTTTGGCACTCATTTTATTAACATGGTCAATATGTTTCACGAAGACATTAATAGCTCAATAGTCATCAACTATAACACATCCAAGAGATTTCAGATTACGAGGGGAGTAAGACAGGGTTGCCCAATCTCACCATTTTTATTCATCATAGTCACTGAATTACTTGTAATTAATATAAAAAATGACATAAACTTTAGAGGAATCACAATATTCGAAAGAGAGTTAAAATTATCCCAGCTAGCAGATGATACCACTCTCTTTTTGAAAGACAAAGATCAGTTAGGTCACTGCATTAAATTAATTAATGAATTCTCCAGTGCATCAGGTTTAAAGCTCAATATGTCTAAATGTGAATTATTACCCATTCATGACCATCATGAATCAGTTATTGAAAATATTCCAATTAAGGATTCTGTGAAATATCTGGGAATCATTGTGACTAAAAATCTCATCGCTAGACATCTAAATTTCTCAAATAGAATACAGAAGACCAAGACTATTTTCAATAACTGGCTCCAGAGAGATCTATCTATTATTGGCAGAGTTCTCCTCTCCAAAGCAGAAGGTTTGTCCCGGTTTGTGTATCCAGCACTTTCCCTCTTTGTAAATAACTCTACATCTGCCCTTATAAACCACGGCTTTTTAGACTTTATATGGAAGAATAAACCACACAAACTTAGAAAAGAGATACTATCTAACAGCAGAGCAGATGGTGGGCTTGAAGTTTTTGACTTTTCTGACTCTGTTAATACTTTTAGAATCAACTGGTTAAAAAGATGTCTCAAAAATCCTGATTCAATGTGGTACTTTATCCCCAACAATATCTTTAACAAAATCGGTGGGCTCTCTTTCCTTCTAACCTGTAATTTCTCACCTGATAAGTTACCAGTGAAGCTCTCAAAATTTCATCAACAGGCCCTGTTATCATGGAAACTTGCCTTTGTTCATAACTTCTCCCCAAATAGAACACCCCTCTGGAATAACTGTGACATCACAATAAGGAATAAATCCATCTTCTTTCCAAACTGGTTCCAGAGAGGCTTAAACCATATCAGTATTCTATTCGATGAGTCTGGTAACATGCTACCTTACGAAACATTAATTTACTCATATAACTTCCCAATCCCCTTTAGAGAATACAATTCACTAACCCGCGCCTGTCCAGACGGACTACTCCAATTGTGCAGGAATCATTTATGTTACTGCAAGAAGGTCACATCACAAACTAAACTGATGCTCAATGGTCTCAACCTCACAGACAAACAATGCAACAACAAGCATGTCCGACAGATTTTTCAAAGAATTACCAAAGTGCTCCCGAGGGGGAAATCCTTTTGGAATGCTAGAATTGAGAACATTAACTGGAGGAGGGCCTGGCTTATACCATTCAAATTCTGTATCACAAACAAAGCTAAAGATGTACACTTCAAAATTCTGCATAACATTTACCCCACTAACAGCTCAGTTGCTAAATACACAGATGTTGAGATTGAGTGTACCTCCTGCAAAAATACGTCTGAAACGATTTCCCACCTCTTTTTTGACTGTGAAGTTTCAAGAAAACTATGGAGAGATATTGAATCCCACTTTCTCTCTGCGGCTAACTGTGTTTATTCATTCACATCGCGGGACATAATTTGCTATTATGAGAATAAGAGGAATGCAGCTCTAGAGAATGTCTTAAATTTTATCATTCTGTATGCATAATTCTTCATTCGCAAACAGAAATTCTCCAAGTCACTTTCTAAGTTTTCACTTTTTCAGCTAGAACTAAAGTCTCTTATGAAATCATGCTCTTATTAACAACAAAAAATGTATCAAATTCATGGCCTATTATAATAGTATTTTCCCTGACACTTCATGAATTTACCTGTCAAGATTGTGATTATTCCCTGATATTCCCTGTTTTTTTTTTTATTATTATTTTAGTTTCTCTCCACTGCATTGGTTTATGTTTTTGGTGATTCCTGTGTTTGTGTTGTTTTAAGGAACATAAAGTTCGTGTAAACACTGTCTTTATGTATGTTTTTATTTAGACACTTCATGCAATCACATGTCTGTAAACTGTATATTCAATTAAAAAAAACAAACAAAAAAAAAAAAAAAAACCTGCCCACATGTGTGAAATGAAAACACCATGGAGCAAGATAAAGTGTTAAAGTGTAATTAGCAACTTCTTGGGAGTCATTGTAATGAGTATATCCACATTTTAGACAGAGCAGTCGATGTGTAGGCCTAACGTTCCCTCAAAATGTGAGCAGTTACTAAATTTCAGTGTCTCTTTTATCTATTTTTTATTTTATTCACTGTGCAAAGAAATATTTGACTCATCAGTTAAAAGAATTCTAAGCTGGACATATTAAAATCACAGAAAGTATTGAACACTGTCATGGGGCAGTTCTTCCAGGTTTTCCATCTGTTGTCCGTCATGATTTATCTATGTTGTTTGTGTTTGTGTCTGTAACTGTAAGGCTGCTACAGTAGACAGGTCTGTTCAGGAAAACACATTTTACATGAGATTAGATTAGTCAACTTCATTTTTCCCAAAGGGCAATTCAGTTTTTTCAGTCTACCCAGATCATACATACATTAACGAACAGAAAACATGGACAATAATAAAAAAAAAGAGATGCTCATTGACAAATATCAGCACCCAGTAGATCCCATGGTCATGCAGATTATAGTGCACATTAACGAAAAGCATGTTTTATGTAGTTCCTGATCTAATCAAGCATAAATAAGGAGAAAGTAGTGAATTGTACATTGTTATCTCAGGCCTTTATTTTTTTCTATATAAATGCGCACGGAGGGGGGTTTAAGTGCTTATAGCAGAATAAAAACATTATTTATTAACACAAAGTGGCCGCAATATAACTCCTATCATTCTGTGCCTGGGAAAACTTGACATTTTTCTTTTTCATTCATGTACATATTCACTTTAAATTGAAGTAGAAGTGAATATGAATTTACCGCGGTCGACGACCTTGAGTTTACATTATTTTCCTCAATTCAGTTTCTCCCGTGCGCTCGGACCGGCATATCCAGCTTTGACGCCGTCATCAATCACTAAAAGACGGTATGGAGATAATTTTGTTTCTTTATGATTCAATCAAAAAAAATAAATATGAAACCAAAAAAAAAAAAAATTGTAAGCAAAAGAGAATAAGTGGGAATTGAAAAAAAAAGTTGAGATCAAAATACAACAGGCTGTAATTGAAAAAAAAAAAGTTGAGATCAAAATAGGCCTACAACAGGTTGCAATTGGAAAAAAAAGTTGAGATCAAAATACAACAGGTTGCAATTGAAAAAACAAACAAACTGAGGACATATTGCTTTCCATTTTGCTCACGAATCAGTCCTCTTTGCTTTCAACTTGAAAACCTCTTGAAAATCAGTCCTCTTTGCTTGCAAACTCCAAAGTTTTGCTTGCAAATTCTACAGCACTTAATGGGCGGGGCGGGATGAGAGAATAGTTTCTATTGGTTGGTTTGATCTGGCTTTACCCAGTGCCAGAGCGTTCGAGAGAGAGAGCTGCGTCATTGAGGGGTCAGAACGCAAGAGGGTCACGTGGTTCATGTAGCAGCCGAATAGTTCCAAACAAGGCTTGGCGGGCCATTTAAATGAACTGTAAAGCTGCGGTTTCTGAAAGTTACTTGCCAATATTTTCAGTTTTTTACATTCACAAGTACATATAAGTATATTTCAACATGGTACATATTCTATACCTACGTGTAGGAACATTATTATTGCGACAGTATTTTAAAAATTGCCAATACTTCCTCTTAAACGTACAGTGTATTAGCTGGCTTTATTGTCGTTCTTGGGTTAGGGTAAATTAGCACTGTAACGTCAGTACATTTCGTCGTTTTTAACATCAGTGATGGTGATTATGAAAATTACTGACTTGTAACATTTCAGACGAAGAAAGTAGCTTGTGAGATCATTCTGAGCAGGAAAACAGGTTCAGATGTTTCAAGAACAATGTCTATGTTGTAACTAAGCTTTAGTAACTAACTTCATAGTATATGTGTGTGTACATATACACGAGCGCCAGCTACCACTTCCCTCTTCAAGTGGTAGCGTCCTCTACACTAGGGATGGGCGATACTGGGAATTTTGGTATCAATCCGATACCAAGTAAATACAGGGCTATTATCGCCGGTACCGATACTGATACCAATACTTTTTACATGAAATGTAATGATCATTGAATAATTTTGTAATTTTGCCTTGAGTTGGTTGATTATGATTATAAAACACAGCACAAAGATTTAGGCAATAAAAATGCTTTTTTTATTGATGAACCACAACAATAGAACAAAATTTTAACTTTATAAAAGTAATATATTATTCCACGTTTAGGAAGAAAAAAATCACAAGTGCAAAATAAAAAAAGGAGCAAGAAAAATATATATATATATATATAAATATATCACAATATCAACATCACAACAAAAAATACCTTCCATTGCACAAATAAAGTGTGAACTACAGTTAACCTTAACCTTTGGCTTTCTGCTCACAAAGCCCTCTCTTGGGTTGCCCTTTTTGGCTCTGCTTCCATTTTGACAACAGATTTATAGATTTTTGTTCAGGAACAGTAACAAATGATCAGGTGTCTTTTTCATCACCTGACAACGTTACAACTTCGTTCAGCATAGTCGCGCCTAACGGGACATGTCACGGACGTCATGCTCATCAGACCGCTGCTTCACCGGCTGACCGAGAGGTCTGCACCGAGGTGGCCGCCGACCGCCGTGAACGAGAACCGAGCCGCGGCCCCACAAGGCTCAGCCAGCCACTGTAGCATGGCTTCACAGAGCTCAAAGCTTCTGTGAGCTAAGATGCTTTCACCACATGCGACAATGATCCGTCGTTTGATTTTTCAGCTCGTAGGGCTCACGTTTGTTTTCACTCAGGTCCAAACAGTAGATCAGTGAGTATCACGTTGTCATGGCAACCGACCGGAAACGGGCGTGTGTCTCAGAGAGAGTGTAAACAAACGCGAGCCCTACAAGCTGAAAAATCGAACGATGGATCATAGTCACATGTGGAGAAAGCATCTTAGCTCACAGAAGCTTTAGGCTCTGTGCTAACAGCTAGCAGCCATGCTACAGTGGCTGGCTGAGCCTTGTGGAGCCGCGGCTCGATTCTCGTTCACGGCAACGCGGTCCGCTCGGTGCAGACCTCTCGGTCAGCCGGTGAAGCAGCGGTCTGATGAGCATGACGTCCGTGACATGTCCCGTTAGGCGCGACTATGCTCAACGAAGTTGTAACGTTGTCAGAGGTGATGAAAAAGACACCTGATCATGTGTTGATGGAGTGCGAAAAGTGAATAAAAAAATAGCTAGCACTTTGGATTACAGCCCGCGTCTTACAGTGTAGTTTCCCGTCTCTTACAGTGTAGTTTCCTCAACTGTTGGGGTAACTCTCACACATGTACCATGACATTTTGCAGTATCTATGGGGTAGTTACGCTCGCGTCTTACAGTGTAAGTCCTGGAGTCTTACAGTGTAGTTTCCCGTCTTACTGTCGCACGGCAGATGTATTGGTTTTATTTTGTGTTTTTATATTTTGTGTGATTGTTTTAATTGTTTTTAGTTTATTTATAGCATGTTTTTAGTATTTTTTTAATTACTTCCTGCCGGGACACTCTTAATCTTGATAGCCTGCACCTGTAGAGCACTTTATTACCCCAAGAGGCTCCCAATGGGGCTGGAGAACGGAACTGGTCTGTGGCCAATCAGAGTAGAGAGGGGACAATTTAACCTGTGGCACACCTGGAAGTGGGAGGACGCTGGAAGTAGCACAAACGGGGTGACACCGACAGGACGCAACACGAGGAGCAGCCGAGCACCGCGGAGCAGACAGCTGCCGAGCAGAGTCCAGAGTGTTACGACGTGTCCTTACAACAGCGGCAGAGTGAGGAGCTCTGCCTGCCGCGTAAGTATTCTTCGCTGTTGTAGCACTCTGGCTTACGAGGAAGAGGTCACTCGGCTTGTACTTCGTTGTGCACCCCCACTGCCACTGTTTCTTCTTACAGGTGTCCTTGGCTGAGTTCCTGTCTGTCACTGGAGGAGCAATGGAAGAGGAAGGACCCTAACTGCTGGCTGGCGTTTTAACCCTTTTTAATAGACTTTGCATCCTGTAGAGGACAGTTGCCTGCTCCATTTTAAACCCACCTGCTTGTGTTTTAAAAAACAGTTTTTAATTAAAAAAAATCTGGTTTTAACAGCAATCTTATTGTCGTCTCCTTGGTTTTAACTTGCTGCTCACCACTTGATTTTAAAGGACCAATTCAGAGTTTTTTTTATATATATATATTTTCATTTTAATCTACTTAACCACCATTAAATTACCATGACCGCAGGAAAGGTCTGGGTACTTACAGGTAAAGTAGTGGGTAGCTATACAGTAAGTAAAGCCAACAAGTGTGCACTTTATGATCAAGCCCAGTTCCAGATGTTGACCAGTAGTTACAGGTAAAGTAGAGGGTAGTTACACAGTAAGTAAAGCCAACAAGTGAGCACTTTATAATACAGCCCGGTTCCAGATGTTGACCAGTAGTTACAGTAAAGTAGAGGGTAGTTACACAGTAAGTAAAGCCAACAAGTTTTCACTTTATAATACAGCCCGGTTCCAGATGTTGACCAGTAGTTACGGGTTAAGTGCTGGGTTGTCACAGTGAAAGCACTGGACAGTTAAACAGTAAGCAAAGACAAGTGTGATCTTAATGGCCAGGTTAATTAAAAGGTGAATTACTATGTGAGGTGTCTGTGTGTTTTAAAAAAATAAAGATTTTTATATGTCTGCATGTCTTGTCATTATTTTGTGAAACACATATTCATCAATACATTGCAGCATTTTAGTTCATCACTGGTTTACATTATCTGTATCCATGCTGATTCTTAACAGGAAGTGGCACATTAAGGTATGCACAGCAAAAGCGTATGTCCAGGAAAATTACACAGTCCTGATGAGTTCATGGTAAGACACGGGCAACTACACTGTAAGACTCCAGGACTTACACTGTAAGACGCGAGTGTAACTACCCCATAAATACCGCAAAATGTCATGGTACATGTGTGAGAGTTACCCCAACAGTTGAGGAAACTACACTGTAAGACTCCAGGACTTACACTGTAAGACGCGAGTGTAACTACCCCATAAATACCGCAAAATGTCATGGTACATGTGTGAGAGTTACCCCAACAGTTGAGGAAACTACACTGTAAGAGACGGGAAACTACACTGTAAGACGCGGGCTGTAATCTAAAGTGCTACCAAAAAATAATAAACAATGCTTAGCCTGGCGGCCCGCCAGGCTTATAATACACTGGGGGCAACCCTGTACCGTTGTGTAGGGACCATAACACCGCGTGTACCGTGGAACAAAATGTTTTAATCACCTACTATCAACTTAACCTCCAAGCGTTGTGTAATGCTGCATTCGAGGCAACCCGTAACTCGTATATTTCCCAGTTAAAATCTCCGAGTTTCGACCTGAAAGCGTTCCAGGCAAAATACGACTTCAGTTTGAGCGCCAGGAGTTCTTGTATGTAAATTAACAAACATGGTAGCAATCATAATATTTATTCTTTATCAACTAACTCATTTGAGTGAAACAAAAGCGGGTAAACAGTACATAATGTAACAGAAGTTTACTTTACAGTGTTTGTCATTATTTAGAGGCTGCCTTATTGGTTAGGCAGTGATGCGACGTCACAAGTCGTAACTCGGAGTACATCGATCTGGTACGAGTTCAAGGGTTGTAAGTTACGAGTTCGACTGCCGTTCCAGTGCATTTTCACGAGTTACAGGTGGGAAATAGACGAGTTACGGGTTGCCTCGAACGCAGCATAAGAGGGAAGTGGTAGCTGGCGCTCGCACTGCAAAGCCAGATCAAACCAACCAATAGAAACTATTCTCTCATCCACCAGCGTAGGCCCCGCCCATTAAGTGCAGTAGAATTTGCAAGCAAAACTTTGGAGTTTGCAAGCAGAGGACTGATTTGCAAGAGAAGGTTTTCAACTTGAAAGCAAAGAGGACTGATTTATAAGCAAAATGGAAAGCAATATGTCCTGTTTTTTTGTTTTTTCAATTGCAACCTGTTGTATTTTGATCTCAACTTTTTTTTTCAATTACAGCCTGTTGTATTTTGATCTCAACTTTTTTTTTTCAGTTCCCACTTACTCTTTTTTGCTTACAAATCTCTTTTTTGGTTTCAAATCTATTCTTTTTGATTGAATCATAAAGAAACAAAATTATCTCCATAAAGACGTCGCTTCATGTGACACTCCAGAGGAGAGGACGTCTCAATGCTCTTAAAATGAATCTCCTCATCTCCTCTCTCCTCTCTTCGTTTCCTCGCGTCTCTGGCATGCATCTCTGGTGGGCGGGACTAAGACGCAAGTGGAGGAGGCGAGGATTGAACTTTGGAGCTTTGAGATGCACCCATAATGTCTATGTGCAGTAGAGACTAGAGACTGTACATAGACGCCTCATCGAGCGATGAATCATACGTCGACGTCGCCGCCATATTGGATGTGGCAAGCGTGAACTGAGAGGAAGATTCCTCATTCATGTGCTATGCGGAATTGTTCTAACCGATTCACTGTCCAAACTCAATCTCATGCGATTACCTTTCACAGGTAACTGAAAATATACTGATTGTATTTGACCATTATACTATAACTTTATGAACGAAATTTGCTGACTTTGTGGCTAATACTATGAAGTCAGTGGATCCCCACGGTGAAACCAGCCACAAAACAATGAAGAAGTCTTTCTTACTTAAATGAAATAACCGCTCTAATTGTTGTTAGTTGCTTCGCTAACTCTTCACATAGGCCTACTATGTAGAGTTCCCAAAGGAGAGAGGGGTTTTCTGCTAGTCTGTCCTCCATGCTCTGTAGTGACCACTTCAGGCTGGAGGATGTTGACAGGACAGGTCAAATAGTCAGGATAGCTAGGAGAAGGAGCTGTCCCCTAAGTATCTACTTTCCTGCTCATCTCCACAGGGTAGGTGTATAGGCTGTAAGGATTAGATGATTAAATGCCAGACTATGCTGAAAATATATTTTTTCCTGAATGTGAAGGAATCAGTGATGCATCTTTTGTTTTACACTGTGAGATCATTGCTATATTTCATACTTCACTTGAGCAAGGGCAAGCATGAATTGTGGCAGCGGCAGCTCGTAATGGCATTTCCAGTGGCAGCTTCAGATAGCGGGAGCTCCACCGACCTACCGTGGCACTTCCGGTGGCAGCCTGAGCTGCCAGTGTAGCTGCCACTCATTGTGGCAGCTAGGACTGACTTCTGGAGGCAGCTGCCAAATTATGGTGAGCTGCCGCGGCAGCCTATACCTGCTGGTAATTGTGAGTTATTGTTTGAATATAAAGGTAATCGAAAGTCATTATAAAAATACTTTAAGAATTCAGGTGGTGTATCATCAGGTGTGAAGAGGTCCATAATACGTTGACAGTGAATTTGGGTTCCTCATGTGAGGGTAATCACTGTTTAATTTTTTTGTTAGCTGGTTTTATAATATCTGCCTTTGATAAACTTGTTATCCATACTTTTAAGTAATATTTTATTAATGTTAAATTCACCACAAACAATTTCTTAATATCGACAGCAGGGGGTGCATTTCATATAGTCAGTCACTTAAATCTTGAAAATGTGTTGCTTACACGGCACAAAAAATTAAAGATGTAGTCACTGCTGACCCCAAACATCAGTTACTATCTTCACACTATATTATGTTGTCAGACAGAGCCTAATTGCCTAAGATGCTTAACACTCATAAGACATCATATTAGCAAACATACAATTGGGGAAATGCAATTTTCCTATTCATTAGGCCTATGTTGTTCATTCTTGATTTTATTTGCAATCTTTTATTTTGTTTGTGTTTCAATTTTTACCTTGTCTATTACTGCTGGTCTTATCTTTTGTCCAATGTCTCATAAAACAAAACAAGTGACAAAACATAGATTGAGAAAAAAAAGCACTGAAATGACACTTTAAGAACATAGACAGCTTCAGTAGGAATGTGGCAATGTTACACAAAGATGAACATTGGACCATTCAGCAAATAACACAGGTCTAATGCATTTTCTTTCACACAATGAGAGTAATCCAGCCTGTATTTTGTTTTATGCTATGTAAAGAAAGGGTTGAAAGTTTTTCTGTTTCAAGTTTATACAACTGACTTCATCCTGCGAGATTACAGTTTGAGTCCAAAAGTGCACGGGTCCCCACTTGGTCCAAGGCGTCTGTAGTTCTTAGTTCTCTAATGGTGCATTCCAGTTGTAGTCGGAAGTCGGAATTTCCCAGTTCCAAGTAGGAAATTTTATCTGGAACGCCCCCCGAGGTCAGAATTTCCTACTAGGAACTCGGGAGAACCTCGCCACCCCTGAGTTGACAATCGAAGATGGCTGCCCCCAGTGTGAACAGTTATTAAGCCCCTGTAATAATCAACTTATTAGCACTTCTTTCCAGTGTGTGTTCACTCTAAGTCAGCTGTACACACAGTATTGTTAGACTTATACTTACAAAAATGCTGCCATAGTGATATTCACATTCTTCATGTGATATTTGTGAACAACAACGCAGGTCGTGCTAACAACAGCGAACAATAGCCTGGTAGATTGATAGATTGGCACGTTTTTTTCCGACTTCAACTGGAACACCGATAAGTCGGAGATGATGTCACTCCCATTTCCCAGTTCCAAGGTTATAATATTAATGGAACGCAGCATAAGACAAAGTTGGCAGCAAATCAACTTTAGAGCCTGGAAGAAAGTGCAAGACATGAAAGCTGGTATGAAGATTTTAAATGAAAATCAAAAAAGGAAAGATCAGAATGCAATCATTACAAGACAAACAGTGTTTATGGTGTTTGTATTAAAAAGCTGGAGCTGAGCAGTTGTAATGGTTGGGGCTGTAGTTGTAGCCGCTGTTGTCGTAATGCTATGGTTGTAGCCTTAGTCGTAGGTGCTGTGGTTGTAGCCACTGTAGTGGTTGAAGAGATTGACGAGGACAAAAGAAATGCATTTTGGTGATGGGGAAGGGGGAAGGGAGGGTTGATAGGATAGATTAGTCGGAAATGGAGAAGACTGAGAATAGCCAGACTGGTTTATCTGCAATGAGCTACTGGAAAACTCATGAGATTGGCTATGACAGAGGAAAGGAGCCACGTTGCAAGGTGTGGCTGCAGTGCTGATAAAATAGAAGAAAGGGATGACAGGATGGAAGGATGCATGTGCACATGATGATGTGAGCCTGCGAGCGCAGGGTGAGTCAATGAGTAAATGCAATACTCCCTGATTCCTGACGGGGGGAGCTTTAGAGAAGAGATTGACAAAGCAAAAGAAATGCTTTTGGGTGATGGGGAAGGGAGGGGGTGGGGAGGGAAAGGGAGGGTTAATAGGATAGATTAGTCGGAAATGGAGAACATTAAGAAAATCCAGACTGGTTTATCTGCAATGAGCTACTGGGAAACTCATGAGATTGGCTATAAAAGAGTCGATGAGTGAATGCAATATGACGTGATTCACGACAGGGAGCTGTTGAGGCTAGCTGGCAGCGAGGTCGTGAGGTTGTGTGTTGTCAGCGTCGATGATTGGCTCTGGTGGGAACCTGGAAGCAGGACTGTGAGATGGAGCAGTGGTGTTTATAGAAGTCGAGCAGAGATGGATCAGCCTGGATTATGGTTGGTGCAGTGGCATGGAATGCCCCTCATTTTCAGGAACCAACGTAGGCGAACGATGTCCACTTCCTGAAGCTGATAAGGTTTGAGAATGTGATGCTGGTCGGATGAGGGCTCGTGGCGCCGGCATGCACGGCTGGCTGGAGATGAGTGGTCGGAGTGTAGTGAGGGGGCTGCTGTGTGTATCGCCTCCTGTCCGAAGATCTTTGTGGGTTTGAGCCTTGAGACCTTGCGGGAGTTGGAGGTACTGTGGACGGAAGCTGGATGGACATGCCTGGCAGGCAGTATGCGGATCAAGAGACTCT
Organism: Scarus forsteni; assembly: GCA_036419115.1. NCBI lineage: Eukaryota > Metazoa > Chordata > Actinopteri > Labriformes > Labridae > Scarus > Scarus forsteni. The sequence continues at coordinate 4,029,661 of JAZDUH010000137.1, read as the reverse complement.
GCTGTGAGGCTGGCTCTGGTCGGAATCTGGCTGTTACAGGAGGGTGCCTGGTTGGAGAAGCTCATCGTGAATCATCGTCTGAGTCGTGACTATGGAGTTCGGGATCGATGGTTAAGTGGTTGCTTTTGGTTTGGTGTCTTCTGTGATCGGCGTGCGTCTGTTCGTCATGGTCTGTCCATGTTGAAGAGTCACAGACAATCTGAGCAATGAGGCATGGCTGAGTATAAGTAGGCTTGTCAGCTGATTGGAGGTGTTGTTTGTGGCGTGGACATGCTCCCGAACCTAAGTTAATACATTAACTTCACATAATTTTCAGAAAACAGAAAATATATTCAGGAACACTCATGGCATGATCAGCTCCTGATTTTGATTTTAACCAACTTATTGGTATCCAAAAATCCGAAACCGTTCTTTAGACTGTAGCGGCTCGGTTCTCTTTACCATCTAAATAAAACACTCAACATGATGTCTGACATCAGTTTTGTTTACAAAAAACTTAAAGGAGACATATCATGCTTGTTTCTGCTTTTCACTATGCCAGACTAGGATGCCTGTAAAGCATTTCTGCCCTCAGTACAAGTCATTTAGTTCCTTCATTGCCCCACAATAGCGTTCTCAACATCCTCATTTTAGGCCATTATGAAGCGCTTGGTCTCAAGGATGCCCTAAAGTTACCTAGCAATGTCACAGCCCTTTGTGCTCTGATTGTTCAGTTCTATCGGGGGTAAAGCCAGCTTGTCCTTCTTTTTCTACTGTATTTTCCTGCAGGCTCAAAGCAGCGACCGCGTATTGAGTCCCCCTACAGGCCAGAGCTGGTAATGAGGGAGAGTGAGCAAGGGAGCTTTATACCCCTGCTGCTGGATGTGTTCCTCTGTGAGGGTTTGGGGCTAACGGACATCACAGAGGAGGAAGTGTTTTATCAGATTACTCCAATAAAAAGAAAGGTACCTCGTGTCGTCATGACGTTTGAAATCTCGCGGACATCTCGCAATGACCATTTTCAGAGGCATCAAATCTCGTTCTAGGATATCAGAAAAAATACAATATCTAATTTTTTTAAAATTAAGGGGGTGTAAGGTCTTGTTTTCAAATTTATTATATTATATTTAAGAATTAAGTCATGCATCAGCATGATATGTCTCCTTTAAACATTTTAAACAATGTAAATGCAAATTTTGTGCTGAAATTGGGGCATGAAATCTGCTGGACTGAAATTTGTTGCGACATTTGCCGCAAGTTTAAAAAATACTGAATTTATATCCACAACACATTTGGCAGAAATACAAAAGAATTAAAAATTAAATAAGATACCAAAAGAGTAGCATATAATAAGATCATAATAACATAGAGATCAAAAGTTGAAGGTATTTACAATAATCATAACTAATACAATAAAAATACTAAAAATACTAAGATAAAGAATACAAATTATATTAATATAGAAACAATTTTGATAACACTTTACAATAACCATCATTAATAAATGGTAAATAGACCATTCATAAATGGTAAACAGATAGATTATAAATGGTAAATAAACCATTTATAAATGGTAAATAGACCATTTATAAATTGTAAACAAAAAGTTTATAAATGGTTAATTAACCATTTACAAATGGTAAACAGTTTATAAATGGTAAATTAACCATTTTTTAGATGAAAAACAGATTAGTTTATTAATGTTTCATTATTATTTATGATATATAGCCTGTTTATAAATGATCACTAGATCATTTAGTAATGTTTAAACATCATTTATAAATTGCAAATAGATATGTAGTTCAGTAGTTTCAGTTAATAGTCAATTTAATATTAACAAACAATTAATGGTTTCTAAACCACCTATAAACATTATTAAGATGGTTATTGTAAAGTTGGGACTAATGTTTGTAATACTTTGTAAATGGTTTATAAACCACCTATAAACATTATTAAGATGGTCATTGTAAAGTTGGGACTAATGTTTGTAATACTTTGTAAATGGTTTATAAACCAACTATAAACATTATTAAGATGGTTATTGTAAAGTTGGGACTAATGTTTGTAATACTTTGTAAATGGTTTATAAACCAACTATAAACATTATTAAGATGGTTATTGTAAAGTTGGGACTAATGTTTGTAATACTTTGTAAATGGTTTATAAATGGTTTCTAAACCAACTATAAACATTACTAAGATGGTTATTGTAAAGTTGGCACTTATGTTTGAAATACTTTGTCGATGGTTCACAACATTTTTGTAAACCAAAGAGTAACATTTGATGATCCGAAATTGCAATTGATTTTCAGAATCAATAGCTTAGACATCACTGCACAAACCTTGAAGTACATTTTGATTTGCAGCACTGCACTACAAATAAACAAGGTGAAAGAAAGAGACTTAAAAAAAGTCAACACAACAGAATATGAACAAACCTTCATTACAAAACTGCAAATATTATAAAATATTTAACATAAATGTGAACCACAAATTATAGTTGACCCAATAACACAAAAATGATACATATGGAGTGAGTTGGCGCACCTCTAATTTAACAAATGCTCCAGCAAATGCACATGCTTTGCCCCTATTTCAAATTCAAGGGAAATATAAAACTGAAAATGACACAACAGTAGTCTACTATTCTGTATTAATGAAAAAATGTACAGTGGCTAATGGTCATGTTTAAGACTTTTGTATAACAAGTAACTTTTAACATCACTGCGGCCAGCTGACCAGCCGTTTACTTCTGCTCCTTCTTTTTGTATGGTATGAGCTTACCCACTGCTTTGTTTTTGGCTATTTTGGCCCTGACTTCTGCATCATTTTTAATCATGTCTTCACATTTGCTAACAAAGTCAGCTACCTTACCTCTTTTACTGAATACTGCCAGTAGTTTTTCAAACTTATCTGGGCAAGCTATGGCAAGCTCTGGGATTGCCGCTTTACATCTCACCGTCAGCTCTGTTACACCAGCAAATGCACGTGCTTCGCCCAGTTTCTTTCCACTGTTGTATGCTCTCAACACCCTTTTGTATCTGGTAACGATCTCCGTAGGACGACAAGCTACAAAAGTAAGTGAAGAGTTAGTTAACAAGAGTGAAATGGTCAATCAACAAATCATGAAGTAGTGCACAACTACTGGGAAATCTCAGTTTATATATTTGTATGTATACAGTTGTGCCCAAAAGTTTACACCCCCCAGCAGAATTTCTGATTATTTGGCCTTTTCTCAGAAAATATGAATGATAACACAAAAACCTTTCTGTCACTCATGGTTAGTGGTTGGGTGAAGACATTTATTGAAAAAAAGATAAGTTTACTCTTTTTAAATCATAATGACAACAGAAACTTCAAAAATGACCCTGTTCAAAAGTTTACACCCCCTGGCAGTTTTGGCCTGATAACATGCACAAAATTTGACACAAATGGGTTTGAATGTCTACTAAAGGTAACCATCCTCACCCGTGATCTATTAGCTTGTAAACTGTGTGTGTGTATAAAAGCTCAGTGAGTTTCTGAGCTCCTGACAGACACGTGCATCTTTCACTCAGTGCTACGTTGAAGTTTCTGGTTTCTGCGTCATGGGTAAAGCAAAAGAATTGTCAAAAGATCTGCGAGAAAAGATATTTCAACTGTATAAAACAGGAAAAGGAATTTACAAGATATCTAAGGAACTGAGGATGCCAAGAAGCACTGTTAAAACTCTAATCAAGAAGGGGAGAGAGAGGGATTCTGTTAAAATCAAACCACGGTCAGGCAGACCAACAAAAATTTCAGCTCCAACTGCAAGGAAAATTGTTAGAGATGCAAAGAAAAGCCTTCAAATAACTTCTGCTGAAATACAGGACTCTCTGAAAAAAATTGGGGTGGATGTTTCAAGATCCACAATAAGGAGACTCTTGAAGAAACATGGGCTGCATGGTTGAGTGGCCAGAAGAAAGACATTTCTATGCAAATGCCACAAAATATCCCATTTACAATATGCCAAACAGCACAGAGACAAGCCTCAAAACTTCTGGAACAAAGATATTTGGGGTAATGAGACCAAAATTGAACTTTTTGGCCACAACCATAAACATTACATTTGGAGAGGAGTCAACAAGGCCCACGATGAAAGGTACACCATTCCTACTGTGAAACACAGAGGTGGATCACTGATGTTTGGGGGATGCGTGAGCTACAAAGGCACAGGAAAATTGGTCAAAATTGATGGATGGATGAATGCAGCATGTTATCAGAAAATACTGGAGTAAAATTTACACTCATCGGCCCAGAAGCTGCGCACGGGACGTTCTTGGACATTCCGACACAACAATGATCCAAAACACAAGGCCAAATCAACCTGCCATTGGCTACAGCAGAATAAAGTGAAGGTTTTAACGTGGCCATCTCTGTCTCCTGACCTCAATGTCATTGAGCCACTCTGGGGAGATCTCAAATGTGCAGTTCATGCAAGACAGCCCAAGAATTTACTTTTTGCCAAGAGGAATGGGCAGTTTTACCAGAGAAAATCAAGACCCTCATCCACAACTACCACAAAAGACTTCAAGCTGTTATTGATGTTAAAGGGGGAAATACAAGGTATTAAAAACAGGGGTGTAAACTTTTTGAACAGGGTCAATATTGAAGTTTCTGTTGTCATTATGATTTAAAAAGAGTAAACTTATCTTTTTTTCAATAAATGTCTTCACCCAACCACTAACCATGAGTGACAGAAAGGTTTTTGTGTTACCATTCATATTTTCTGAGAAAAGGCCAAAAAATCCGAAAGTCTGCTGGGGGGTGTAAACTTTTGGGCACAACTGTATCTAGCTGCTATGCTCACGACTGCAAAAAGCTCAATGCTAATAAAATTTGAAAAGCCCATATCTTTCCAGAAATCAATCCAAGATAATCCACAAACTTTGTGAACTGTTTCGTTGAAAGCTATCATGCCAGTCACTTTGGACAATAATGACTGTGGATTATCTTCAATAACTTGGTCGTGATTTCTGTTAGTAAACACTGCTTTTGACTGTGTCTAATGAATTTTTCACACTTTGAGCATCACTAACCAAATGCCATTCAACTCCATTACATAGGGGTGATAGGATACATCACTACAACTGATGTCTAAACATGCCATTTCTCACTATCCTGATCTGGGGAAGTGGAAAAAACTGTAAGTGTTTTTTTTTCTTTTGTATTTTTGTGAAGTTCTCCTGATGATGATTTCAGGTTAGGGTAGATGAGTTCGACTTTGGTTTTTGAAATGGTTAAAATTTGAAATCACTACTGACGTTAAGATAGCAGTTTCAGATTTCTAATCTAGCATCAAATAAACCTTTTCAAATAGGAAATGTCACCGTGATTTACCTCTTCTACCAAGTGATTTCCTTCCTTTTGCCACCTTCTTCCTCTTTTTTCCTTTTTTGGTATGTCTTTTTTTGTCCCTTTTCTTTTTGTACTGTTTTCTTCTTTTCTTTCCTTTCTCTTCCTCTGAAGAGATGGAGGAGGACAAGGAAGAGGAGTAGCTGGAGTCGACAGATGTTGAGGAGGTGCTGACTGAAGAACTGGTGGCTGATGAGAGCTGAGCAGATGAGGACTCCGTCACTCCAGCATTGGCCTGGGCTAAAAATAACAGAAAATTCCATAGTGCAAATAATAATAACAATAATAAAAAGAAGAACAAGAACAATAACAGCAACTGGGTGTGCACATAACTGGTGTGCAGGTTAGAGATAGACCGATATGGTTTTTTTGGGGCCGATACCGATACCGATTATCGGTAGTCATGGAGGTCGATAACCGATATTTGAAGCCGATATTCATTTGCAGTAAAAGTGAAAATCCTGGCGTCAAATTTTGGATAATACAAAGTCTAACACTTAACTTTGTTTCAATGCCTTTAAGCATATGTGTATTTCAGGCTCAGCAGCATGCCTTATAACATTTAAATAAACTCTTTAATAAATTAGCTGCCTAAAGTTTTATCCAGTAAACATAAATAGCCAAAATTTCAAAATAAATGAAATGTTTTTTTTATCTTTAACTCTTCTTTGTTTTAAGGTCAAACAAGAAAACAATGTGCAGGGAGTTCCCAGGGTTAGCAGCATCTCTTTTAGACTTAACTGAAAATTTAGATAAAAAATATCCTGAAGCTTTTTTAAAGAAATAAAACAAATTTTAAAAAATGCTCAGAAATCTGTTGTTTTATCTTTAACTCTTCTTTGTTGTAAGTTCAAATAACAAAAGAAAGTAGTAGTTCCCAGGGTTAGCAGCATCTCTTTTAAACTTAACTGAAAATTAAAATAAATAAATATTATCCTGAAGTTTTTTATAGGAAATAAAACAAAATAAAATACAATTTGCTTCAAAATGTGAGCCTCAAATCAACTAGTAGTCCCAATTGAGCAGTACCAGATTGTTATTGAACCTCTGAAAATACTAAATGGCCTAAAGCATCCTCGCTTTAATAACCAGTGTTTATCATGGGAACGGACAGCTGTCGCTAACGTGTTGGACCTCGCATTAACGTTAGTGGTCGTGAGAGCACCAATGTTATTGCGAGGTCCAATACGTTAGCTTCTCATGTGGCTTCCGCACAAACACACACTACTCTCTACCACAACAGATACTCTCCTAGACATTAAGATAGTCACGATGCTAACCGCACTAGCCTGTCAATAGGATTTTCAATTGACGTTAGCATTAAGCTAGCGGACTTTTGGTTTAGGACTTAAGGTTTTTACTCCCTCCCTCTCTCTCTTTCTTTCTCTCTGTCTCACACACACACACAGACACAAACACAAACACACTTCTACTATCACGGACAGTTTCCATTTCTATGTAATCATCAGCACCTTTTTATCAAGTGATTAACAGATACGTATGGAAGGGCTGCGGGCGAGCAGAGCTGCCGCTTATAACGTTATTGGGCTCACAATAACATAACTGGTAGTTGTGAGCTGTAGAGGACTGGGATGTTTATTACATTTCAGGAGAGTTTGCAGCCTTTACTTACCTTGGAAACATATGCTCTCCAATGATTCTCTACTCTGACAAACTTTCTCCTCTTCTCCTTCATGCACGAAGGAGAAGAGCTGTGTACCTGCAGGCACACAGCTGTGAAAGCTGATTGGCTGTCACCCAAGTCATGGCTCTGCATGTAACCAATCAGATCGTGCTGTGGGTTGGACAATGCTGGAGACAGAGTAGTGGCTGCAGACAGAGAGAAGCGGCTGCAGCAGAGCCAAAATAACCCCGTTTTAAATAAATTTATTATCGGCCGTTGGATTAAAAAAAGGCCGATGCCGATATGCCTCAAAATGACGAATATCAGCGCCGATAATCGGCCCAGCCGATAATCGGTCTATCCCTAGTGCATGTGCCTGTGTGTGGACAAATTTGATGAGTTTGATGAGGCAAACCAAGAATTTCCATTAAATCCTGTAGCAAATGACCAATTTGCCAAAATGTTAAATTATCCCTAGAAGCCTAGGGATACAGTGACACTTTTTTATACCAATACCACAGATACAAACCTAGTATCTTACCTCACTGCAGGTGATGCAGTGTTCAAAAGTTTCAAAGAACAAAACTGATTCAAATACTCAGATTAGGATTAGGAGAATCCTAGGAGAATTATGGAGAGAAAGTAGTTTTGAAACGACAGAAAAACTCTTACCTGCAACTTTTTGATGAAGGGAAGCAAGCTCCTTGTTCAGTTTCTGGATTTTCAGTCTCAGGTTTTCTTTTTTCTTAGCCTTTTTGATTATCACAGTTGCTGTTGGACTCATGACTGAAATTAAGAAAAATAAGCTGAGTATCTAAAATCATATTGCAAAAAATGTGAATCATGTGACATGCTGGTTAAGGGAACTGGAACCAAAGTAAGATACAATGGGACATCCTCAGAACACTCCACTCTGACAGCATAGGGTCAAGTAAGTTGTATTTTATGGTCCACTGCACCATAACAAAACAGTCAGGATATTTTCTATGAAACAGGAAACAGATGCTTTAAATAAACATACTAAAGCTTATGTTATTACATGGTCTCAAGTAAGAGTTCTCCCCCCCTCTCTTAGTTTGCTGGAAATGTCTCAAACTCAATCATAAAAATTCATTTCAATTTTTATGAATATGTTATTTATCGGCATATTGGATGAAATTAACTTGGTTGCTAAGAGTTGCATGATGGACAATTTCCATAATTAGCATTATAAGCTAATTATAAGATAAAATAAGAAAATACACACACACACACATACACACACACACACACACACACATATATATATATATATATATATATATATATATATATATATATATATATATATATATATATATATATATATACATATATGTATATATGTATTTTTCACTCGCAAAGGTTTCAGATCATCAAACCAATTTTAATATCACACAGAGACAACCTAAGGAAATACAAAATGCAGTTTCCAAATGATTTTATTTACCATGGGGGACCCTATGTGAAAAAGTAATTGCCCCCCCAAAGTAACTGTGACTAACCACAGTTAGACTTCAATTTCACAGGCCACACCCAAACCTGACTGCCACCCCCTTTGTTGAATCAAGAAATCACTTAAAGCTGTGGTCTACGATTTGAAACCGCAGCCTGCCCCCCCTTCCCTCACCTCTCCCCTCCGTGTTCCAAGATCCCACCCCCAGCTCGTGGCGCCTCATATAAGCCCCCTCGGACTGAGCTACGAGCGACTAGCATAATATATCAGCAGCAAACTCAATCAAAAACAGCTCAGCTCAACTGAAAGTATCAAACACGACAGACATCCCCCTTGTAACACACAGCGGTAGCCATTTCAATTGGACTGGCGGCAATGCGGGTCTGGCGCCGCCAGAGCGGAGCCGATTGTGGGGGAGGATTTATCTTTCTCGGCCTGTCCTCCGCAGCTCAGCTTACAGTGCTAACGATTGGCGGTTAACAGGCTAACCCGCTCCGCTACAAGTCATTAGCCAGGCCAGGCACAGACTAACCAGAGTTATTCAGCAGACATCTCCCACTGTAGTAAACAAAGCCATTACCTGATCAACCAGGGGCGGCGATGCTGAAGGTCTGGCGGCGGCTGAGGCCGATTCGTTAACCGTTAGCCGCTAACAGGCCTCGACCAGCGGTCAGAGCTCCGTTGGGCCCAGCGGAAGCGGCTTCCCGGTTTCGGCGCTAGGCTTTTCCGGCTCCATGATAGTTCAGTAGCTAACGCTGCTAGCTGTTCACCGGAGGTAGAGGGAGGAGGCGGGACCATGACGCACTACGCATGACGCTGCGTAGTGAGGGAGACAGAGGATTGGATGGACTCACGGACCAACTCACGGACCAATTGAACCTTACAGGCTTCTAGGCTTGATTGGTCCGCTAGTATGCAGCTTTTCAGCGGATATGCTGAATGGATTTTTTTCGTTCTTTTTGGTCTTTATACTGTGTAGATAGGACCATAGGACCATAACAGCCTTATAAACGGTGTTATTAAAATGTACAAAGCTTCCAAATCGTAGACCATAGCTTTAAATGAGTTCAACAAAATAAATACTTGGAACACCATATGAATACACTAATGTATTTATAATTTTCTCCTATTTATTAATACATTTTGTACAGCATCTAGGGTAATGCTGTGGGACAGAATGTAGATCATATGTATACAGTCATGGAAAAAATTATTAGACCACCCTTGTTTTCTTCAATTTCTTGTTAATTTTAATGCCTGGCTCAACTAAAGGTACATTTCTTTGGACAATTATAATGATAACAACAAAAATAGCTCATGAGAGTTTAATTTAAGAACTAAGAACTATTCATTTTCCATGGTTTTCTTGATAATAACCAAAATTACTTAAATTCTTACATCAATAGCTATGACATTGTACCGCCAAAAACACTACTTTTAAGAATTCCATGTTTTCTTTTCTGTTTGCTTTAAACACATGATACACACAAGAGTTAATACTTGATTGCATAACCATTGTTTTTGATGACTGCAGCCATGCGTCTTGGCATGCTCTCCACCAGCTTCTGACATTGTTCTGCTGTCACAGCAGCCCATTCCTGTTGGACAAATTCAAACAAATTTTCTTTGTTTTTGGGCTTGTGGTTCTCCATTTTGAGTTTGATGATTTTCCACAGGTTTTCAATTGGATTAAGATCTGGTGATTGAGCAGGCCAAGGCATGGTGTGAATGTTGTGGTTCTCCATCCAGGCTTTAACTGACCTTGCCGTGTGGCAAGGGGCATTGTCTTGTTGGAAAATCCAGTCATTCGAGGCAGGAAAGAGTTTTCCAGCTGATGGAAGAAGACTGTTTTCAAGGGTAGTCCTGTACATGACCTGGTTCATTCGGCCTTCACACAATTGCATTTGCCCTGTTCCACTCAGACTGAAACAACCCCAGATCATGACTGATCCACCCGATGTTTTACTGTAGGGGCAAGACAGTGTGGGTTGTAAGCTTCTCCAGGCTTCCTCCTAACCAGTAAGTTGGCTGGAGTGGGCATCAATTCAAAATTGGATTCATCACTGAAGAGAACCTTAGCCCAATCATCAACAGTCCAATCCTTGTGGTCTCGAGCAAAGAGTAACCGGGCCTTCCTCTGCCTTTCATTGATGAAGGGCTTCTTGCGTGCTCTGTGTGACTTCAAACCAGCTTCAACAAGTCGGTTTCGAACTGTCCTTGCTGAACAAGTCACATTTCTCGACAGTGCCCACTCATTTTTAAGGTCCCTGGAGGTCTGACGACCATTCCTGACACAGGAACGGATGAGTGCACGGTCATCTCGTGGGGTAGAAAGACGTTTCCTGCCACGGCCAGGTAGCAATTTGGTAGTGCCATGTTCAGCTTGTTTTTTTTGTTGTAATGAACGGCTGTCTTGGAGATCTTCAGTTTTTTTGCTACCTGTCTCTCACTCATGCCAATTTCCAGCAGTGCCAAGATGGCTGCCTTTGTGGCTTCACATAATTCTTTTGTTTTAGGCATTATGTGAGAGCTGACAACTTCTGAGTTGTGCTACGGCTTGAATGTAAGCAGGAAACCACTCTAGGCCTTTGCATGTGCAGTGCTGCTTGTGACATGAAATGGCCTCTTATATACCCTGGGAATCAATTAAGCTTAAGAATGTCAAATAGGACATAAAGTATTATGTGACCAGCTGCATTTTTTGTTGTGTTCATTGTATTATACGTTTAGTGGTACCAGATATTAGAATGAACAAGAAATTGAAGAAAACAAGGGTGGTCTAATAATTTTTTCCATGACTGTATATATATATATATAATTATCAGTGTTTCCCCTATAGTGTATTTGGGAGGGCGCCCCGCTCCCCCAACAGACGCGCCCGCCCTGCTTACAGGATTCAGACCGACGAACATTTAAAAAAAATCGTATCTATTTTGATCAAAGTTCTTATGACAGAGATTTTTATCAAATAAAAAAGCCAACTAGAGTCTACTGTTAAAGTCAAACGTTGTGTCGCTATGGTTTGCTAACATTCAATAAAATGCACTTTTCCTCTCCGCTCTGACAAACGCCTCCCCCCTCCCTGCTCCTCTCGCACAACACCGATAAGCCGCGCGGCAACTAAACCGTCTCTCTGCAGGCGGCGTCCCCCCGACATGCAGTCTGTTTTTAACAGGCTGCTGCCACCGTGGGCCGAGACGTAGCGGTGATTCAGCGAACGTTAGAACAGGGGCCACCTAAAAGTGTCTCACAACACTCCCTTCACTTAAAACAATTCAGTAGAAATGCTTTCCCAAGCGGCGACCGCTTCTGGGTCCTAACGCCGCGGTCAGAACCGCTTGCTGTCTGCTGCCTGTCCCTCACTGAAATGAATGGAGGCGGCGCGTTGCCGTGCGGCAGTGTGAGGGGGAGTATACAGACACACGCATACTGACACAGGCGAGGAAGGAGCGACCATAACGGTCAAAAAAAAAAAAATTATAATAATGTAAACAAGCATTAATCGATGACCAGAAGCTTACCAAACAATCACCCCAAGCAAAAATCTCAGTGTTTTTAGGCCAGCTGCTCTTACTAAGAAAGGAAGCACAGCTAGCAGTGTAGGAAACTTTCAGCATGTAGTTTCTCCTTATTGTCAGTCACTTGGTCTAACTTTATTAAGCATGATTCATCCTCTCTCCACCTGCTGAGCTTACATGGTTACATGAAATGTTACATTCTTCCTGTTTTTTTTTATACTTCATGCAGTGTATTTTAAATATTTTTGAGAATGTTGTATTGTATGAAAAAGGGGTCCATTGCCAAAAAAAGTGAACAAAAATTAGTGTTCACTATTTATTGAGATCTAAATGCTCTATAATTATGATATTACGGAGCATTTTTGACGAACCACGCTCCCTCCAGTACCGGTAACCCCCCCCCCCCCCAAGGCAATGAACCTAGGGGAAACACTGTATATATATATACATACATACATATATATACATATGCATATATATATATATATATATTCATATATATGTGTGTATCTTAATTTTGAGCACAGAATTCAATTTCCAATTCATACTGTTATGTATTAAATATTCTCATGTTTACTCCCTTTTTCCTCTGGGCTTTCAGATGTGAAAACCAAATAATAAAGTTACTGCTAAAGCAAAGCTAGGTTGATCAAAACAAGTGCAACAACAAGTGCTAACAGGTCGACATTAGCCTACTTACCTAAAGTTTGAGATTCGTCTGTCTTGGCAGCATCAAGGGTGTCGCTGGAAATATAAAAATCATCTTCCTCATCTTGGATAGCGTTGGTGTCTGTCAAATTCCCGCGTTCACCGCCATTGCAACCGTCGTCCACCATGACGCTAACGTCAGGTGCAGTTGTGCAGCTGTCATCGTCAGGATGTATTTTCCCTTTGCACGGTGGCAACGTCGCCAAGTTGTCCTCTTTGACTGTTTTTCTAGATCTTGTGAACGGTCTTTTTGGCATGTTGAAACAAAACGTTACAGAACACACGCACAATGTCAGAAGGCTAAAGAAGCAGGGCTAAAGTGATCTGAGTCGGCGTCGAGTGATGCTGCATTCAAATGCGAATCGGGGTCGTAAATTCCGACATCCAACGCTAACTAAACAGTATTGCTATGAATAATTGTTAATTTAAAAAAAAAGGGCGAAGTTGAATAACAGCCGTTTTTAATAGTTATATGTTTTCTCAGACCCTGCAATTTTATCATGTAAACGGCGAGGAAATGTACAGTTTATGTATTTTTATGAATTTGAATAACTCCAACCTCTGACTTTGTCATTCGTACGCACTTAGGTCTTAGACGACGCATTTCACACGAACGCAGCATAATTGTGACTTTTTTTCTTTTTTTTGGGGCGCAAACAGGAAATCTGAATAGCTCATGCTGGAATTGAAAAATGCCCGGCTTAGCCACTGAATTGAGGGAGTTAATTGAAGGTTCTAGATCTAAAAGAAAATGCCACTTGAAACTTATAAAATGGCTACAAAAAAGAAAGCTTCTCAATAAGAAAATGAAATGTAGCATTTGCGAACACAAAGTGAAGATGAAGGACTGCAGTCGTGGAGATTCCTATAAGTGGTAAGTAAATTTAAGCAATCTCTGTTGAATGGACCAGGTTATGTCAGAGTATTAAATCAATTAATTAATTTATTACGTATTTACAACTTTATCTGTAATCATATTACTAATTATTAATTAGTATTATTATTACTACTACTATTTGTTGTTCTATGTATGCATGTATGTGTGAATGTATGTAGGTATGTGAATCATTCATTGTATCTATCAATTGTCTATCTGTCTGTATGTCTATTAGTTAATTTTGTCAATAAAAATGTTCATTTTAGATTGCTATCACATTCAAACTAATGGTTTGAGTGTGATATGGTTTTTCGTTGAATTTCAATTGGATCAAGTAGCTGTGTTGTCAACAGGGTTTGTCAACAGAGGACCAACCACAAAGGCATTGTCACAAAATCAGTGCGGCACAAGTCTATCTTCAGCAATTCCAAGATGAGCCTTTTCAACTGGATGCGGTTCTTGTACAGGTATGGAAATAATATGAACATATCTACTGGATAGATTAAAATTAAATACAAATAATCGACATTAATGACATTGCCAGTGATTTAGATTTCTTACACAGCATCACAACGACATCCTCTACCCTTACCCCCTTACCAGACCTGACTTAGACCTGCAGTTCCTCAAGTAGCCACTTGAGGCTGGCTCCAAAAGGCAGCAAACTCAAATAAGGGCCCAATTCAAAATTCCCAACTTAACGGCAGAAAAAACACGTTTACAGCCTGGTACAAAAAGCAGTTTTGGTCTCAATGTGTAGTTTCCCCCTCCATGACAACTGTACAGGGCTGATTTTTTAAAAAACTCTCTGGTTTATTTTATATTAAGGCTTACAGTTCTGCATACATCACTTTGATTGACAGCTCACACTGAGCTCTGTGGCAGTCCATTTTATGGCAGGGTGTCATCCCCGCTACGTCATGCCTGTTTGTGATTGGCCAGGAGTTAAGGAGAGCTTGGGCGGAGCCTGCCACTGTGAAGATGGTAGCAGACAGCCAAAGATATTTTAGGCTTCAAAAAAAGGTAGTAGAAATGAATGGGTGACGTCACAGAGGCTCTGTCCCTTATTTATACAGTCAATGCTTTCAGCAGGGAAAATTAGAGAAACCTCAGGGTGAGCAACAGAGGAGGGATCCCTCACCCAGGATGGGCAGACGTGCAACTGATGCACGTACAGACAACAAAAACAATTTACAATACAGGACAACACAACCAACATGTCCCAATGCTACAATCCAGCTGTATGCTTCTTTCCAGGTCCCTTGAGAACCATTGGATTAAGCCCTCACAAAGGTTAGTTTTAACTGGGCATTGACAAAATATATGTGATAAAGATCCCACTGCAATACCACATCTGTCACACATAGGAGAGATGGAAGTTTCAATCTTGTAGTGCATCTTATGGATATCAGTCGTCTATAATTAATAGAACAGCTCTAAATACTAGATAGACCCTTGACCCACAGCTCTTTAGCATCTCTAAACTGGCCAGTGTACACTGATGCTGTAAAGGCAGAGATAAAACCAAATGTTTAGAATTTACATTTCCATATATCCTGAAACATCCGGTTCTTTGGTTTAGTTGTGAAGTCTGAGATGTATTCATGTATAAATTTAAAAAAGATGTGCTTGATACTCATGAGATCAGGCTACCACACTGATTATGTGAATAACTACCATTTGTAATATGTGTTATATTCAAATATTTCAACAGTATGGACGTGGAAGAATGGTTGGTGGGTGGACACGGAAAAAGTGGGTGTTTGGAATGCTTGGAGTGAAGCACAGAGGGCAGAAGACAAAGCCTGTTCTCCGTTTGGTGGAAAGACGGACCAGACGAGAGCTGATTCCCCTGGTTCTGCACCATGTTCGGACAGGATCCACAATACTGACTGATGAGTGGCGGGCATACCGCAAGGCTCTGCCTGAATTGGGATACGAGCATTATACAGTCAACCACAGCGTGGAGTATGTCAGTGCTGATACAGGCTGCCACACCCAACACATTGAGAGGGCCTGGAGGAGCTACAAGGAGACCATCGGGAGACTGCGGGGGAATCGAACCGAGGATCTACTAAGAAATCACCTGATTATGATTGAGTGGAATGAATGGCTGGGTAAAAAACACTGCAATGGTTCACTGGGACGCCTGCTTCATGATATTGCAAAGCAATACAAATAGAAAAAAATATATACCAAGAAGGCAACACATGTGTGATGTTCATTGTTCATTGCTTTGCTGTTCAATGTTAATTTGTGGAAATGTGGGATGAGAAGACAATGAAATATTCCATTTTGAAGTGTAGTGTGCCTGAATATTGTATCATCAACTCAAATTTAATCATCAAGTTTAAGTTGCCTTTGTTGTGTTGTAGTTCGACCATTATTATCTAGCACCATGTTGATCTGTGGTACACTACTGCATGATATTGACTCTGTTTATAAATGTGTTCAGAGATCATCATTAAAACAAGTCAAATAAATGGTAAATGATGGTTTACAGTACAAACAGGGCATTAATCATTAAATTATATTTTTTCATTATTATTATGAAAGTCAGTCACAACTTTACAATAACCATCTAAGTCATTTTTATGGATGGTTGAAAAATCACATAGCCATTTAGAAAGTACTACTTATACATATTTTAATCTTAATGGATGATTTACAACCAGTTTCCTAAACATATATAAACCACCTATAGACCTTTAAAAAATAGGCCATTAATAATTAATAAACATTATTAATTGTAATTCTTTGTTATATGCAAAGTAACTATTAACTTAGATTACTTAACGATGTATTTGCCATTTATAAATGATGTTAAAACATTAATAGATGGACTATTGACTGTTTGTAAATGGTCTATATGTTAAGGCCTGAGACTTTTTGTTGGACCAGAATGAGCAGGAGACATTCAGCAGTTTGAAAAAACAAAGTCTTTTAATTGTCTCACCAGAGAAACAATAAATTTCAAGACACAAAAAAAGGATCAAACAAATCTCTGCAGGCTGTGGCCGAGGTAGGCTGCCTACAGACCCGACACCAAAAAGGAGCAGCAGGGCACAGACCTGAAAAGCACAGGAAAAACAGATCAGCCAAAAAGGTTCTCAACAAACAGAGTTGCATCCAGCTCAACCTCTGAGCTTGGCACTACCTAATGAGACGGAATTATCTGGCACTGGAGTGAAGACTGAGCCGGTCTTTATGGAAAGGTGGATGATTGGAAACTGAGTTCAGGTGTGCCCTGCTGCACTCAGACAGAATGTAGGTCAGCCACGCCCCCAGCCACAGCCTGCACTGCAGAGAGAAAACACAAGGTGAAAAGCATAACAATCCTTCTAATTAACCAAAAATACAAAACATAATTTCAAACCATAACAGTACCCCCCCCTCAATGGACGCCACCTGGCGTCTGACCAGGCTTGTCTGGGTACCTGTTGTAGAAGTCAGTTAAAAGGTTAGAGTCCAAAATCAGGGAACGAGAGATCCAGGAGCGTTCCTCGGGACCGTACCCCTCCCAGTCTACCAGGTACTGGTAACCTCGACCCCGCCTGCGGACATCAAGAATTTGCTTGACTGTGAATGCTGGGAAACCATCAACCAGGCGGGGAGGGGGAGGTGGAGGATCAGATGGAGGATGGAGGGGGCTATCCACCACAGGTTTAAGGAGAGAGACATGGAAGACGGGGTGAACCTTGAGTGCAGCAGGTAGTTTTAGACGGACGGCACTGGGATTTATTATGCGTTCAATAGTGTAGGGACCAATGTACTTGGGGGCCATTTTCCTTGAGTCTGTATGGAGGGGGAGGTCTCGAGATGACAGCCAAACCTGCTGACCCACTTTGTAGTCTGGGGCCGGGGTCCGGTGGCGGTCTGCGATCCGTTGATTCCGGGCAGCAGTTCTCTCCAGAGCGGCACGGGCTTCCTTCCAGACCCGACGAGCTCTTTGGAAATGGGCCTGGACTGACGGAACTGCCACTTCTGTTTCTTGACACGGGAATAGAGGGGGTTGGAAACCATTTATTACCATAAAAGGTGACATACCGGTGGCAGAGGAGACCAGGGAGTTATGGGAGTATTCTACCCAAGGCAGGTGAGTAGACCAGGAGGCTGGGAGACGGGAGGCCACACAACGAAGGGATGTTTCCATGCTCTGGTTAGCCCGTTCTGTTTGCCCATTAGACTGAGGGTGATAACCTGATGTCAAGCTGGATGTCACTCCTAGGGTCTCGCAGAAAGCTTTCCATACTCTTGACGTAAACTGGGGGCCTCGGTCTGACACAATGTCTTGAGGGATCCCATGAAGGCGAAACACGTGAAGTACCAACAGGTCCGCTGTCTCCATTGCAGATGGGAGTTTTGGTAGGGGGATGAAATGGACTGCCTTGGAGAAACGGTCAACGATGGTTAGGATGGTGGTGTTGCCTTCTGATGGGGGTAATCCAGTGACAAAGTCTACTGCAATGTGTGACCAGGGGCGGTGAGGAATGGGGAGAGGTTGGAGGAGACCAGCAGGAGCACGGTGTGAGGACTTGTTTCGGGCACAGGTGGAGCAGGCTGCGATGAACTCTCTGGTGTCAGAGGCGATGGTTGGCCACCAGAAGCGCTGTTGGAGTAGGAAGAGGGTCCGATGAACCCCAGGATGACAGGACATCTTAGAAGAGTGCCCCCACTGGAGCACTGGAGTTCTTACGGGGGGTGGTACATACAGTCTACCCTGTGGGCATTCTCCGGGCTCTGGGTTCCCCTGTTGAGCATCCTGGACCAGCCGTTCCACCTCCCAACTGGTTGCCCGGCAGCGCAGGAGGGAGGGAAGATGGTCTCTGCGGCTGCCTGTCCTTCCTCTGGAGAAAACTGCCGGGAGAGAGCATCTGGTTTGATGTTTCTGGAGCCGGGTCGATAGGTGAGGGTGAAGTTGAATCTCCCCAAGTACAGGGCCCACCGAGCCTGGCGGGAGTTCAACCTCCGGGCTGATCGGAGATAGGAGAGGTTTTTGTGGTCCGTCCAGATGATGAAGGGGTGAGTGGCTCCCTCCAACCAGTGCCGCCATTCTTGGAGTGCCAGAACGACTGCTAGCAACTCTCGGTTCCCCACGTCATAGTTTCTCTCAGCTGAGGTTAGGCGACGGGAGAAAAAGGCACAGGGGTGGAGTTTCTGGTCCGCAGGGGAGCGCTGGGAGAGGACGGCCCCCACTCCTGAATCTGAGGCATCTACCTCCACCACAAACTGAAGGTCAGGATCTGGGTGGATCAAAACAGGAGCATTAATAAATTTTGCTTTAAGTTTCTCAAAAGCTGCCTGGGCATCAGGAGACCACTCAAACAGTTTCTTTATAGAAGTTAGCTGGGTGAGAGGGGCTGCTATGCGGCTATAGTCCCGAATGAATCTTCTATAAAAATTAGCAAACCCAAGAAACCTCTGGAGTTGTTTACGGGATGCTGGAACTGGCCACTCTGCTACTGCTTTGACCTTCTCAGGATCAGGTTTCAACTGCCCCTTCTCAACCACATAGCCTAAGAAAGATACAGTGGTGACATGAAAATCACATTTGTCAGCCTTAACATACAGTTTGTTTTCCAGGAGCCTCTGCAAGACAAGCCTTACATGTTGAATATGTTCATCATAACTCTTGGAGAAAATCAGTATGTCATCTAAGTACACAAATACAAATCTGTTTAGCATATCTCTAAGGACATCATTTACTAATGCCTGAAATACTGCAGGAGCGTTTGTCAATCCAAAGGGTAGCACTAGATATTCAAAATGACCTAGTGGTGTGTTAAAGGCGGTCTTCCACTCGTCGCCTTCACGAATCCTGACTAAATGATATGCGTTGCGCAAGTCCAGTTTTGAAAATATGGCTGCATCGTGGAGAGGAGTGAAGGCTGAGTCAATGAGAGGGAGAGGGTATTTGTTTTTAACTGTAATGTCATTAAGTCCAGTGTAGTCTATGCAGGGTCGCAAGGTCTTATCCTTCTTTTCCACAAAGAAGAATCCCGCACCAAGTGGAGATGAGGAGGGTCGGATAAGACCTGCAGCTAGTGAGTCAGAGATGTAGGTTTCCATAGCCTCTTTCTCTGGTTTTGAGAGGTTATAAAGTCTCTTGGTGGGAAGAGTTGAGCCTGGAAGCAGATCTATGGAGCAATCATAGGGCCGGTGTGGAGGTAGGGAGAGTGCTCTGTCTTTACTGAAAGCTTCCTTTAAGTCATGGTATTCGCTGGGAACATTTGCTAAATTGATGTCCTCAGGTGGGGCAGGAGTTTGGGATGCATGTGTGGGAATGGCGGATAGTAAACAGTTCTGATGGCAGTAATCACTCCAGTTGCGGATGGTGAATGTTGACCAGTCTATGTGAGGATTATGTGTCTTTAGCCAAGGTAACCCAAGCACTATGGGAGTGAGAGAGGGGCGAAATGACATAGAGCTCTATGTGCTCATGGTGATTGCCAGATAGGAGGAGTTTCAATGGATGAGTTCTGTGTGTGACTTGTTCTATTAGCTTTCCATCAATCGCTAGCACTTTTTTATGAGTCTCAAGTTCATACACTGGAAGACCATGGACTTTAACAAAGTTGGAGTCAATAAAATTGTCATCAGCTCCAGAGTCAATCAAAACTTGAACAGGCAGGGTCTGTTGGGAACTGTGCAACATACCTTTAGCTTGGATTCGGTTTGTGGGAGGAGAAGTTGAGGAGGTTCGGCTCACCAGCGCCCCCCTTCCTGCTGATGAGCCTGACCTTTTGGCACAGCTGGGCACTGGGCAAGGTAGTGGCCCTTCTCGGCACAGTAGATGCATAGGTGGTTGTTCAGCCGTCGTCTTTCTTCAGGGGTCAGTCTGGCCCGACCTAGCTGCATGGGTTCGTCAGCACCTGCTGAAGCTGGTGGAGAAGAGTCTAACCTGGTGGCACTGGGGCGTGGTGTTGAGGGTGTGGCACTGGAAAACCGGGAGCTGGGTGAGGTCGAGATGAAAGGCCGAGTCCTTCCCCCAAGGGCTCTTTCCCTGCGTCTCTCCCTCAATCTATTGTCTAATCTAATTGCTAAATTGATTAACTCTTCCAGATTTGTGGTTTCATCACGGGCAGCCAATTCGTCCTTTATGTCTTCTGAAAGACCTTTAAGAAAAACCCCCTGCAGAGCCGAATCATTCCAACCACTCTCAACAGCTAGAATGCGGAAATCTATGGCAAACTGAGCTACGGGCTGTGAACCCTGTTTTATTTGCAGTAGACGAGTGGTTGCTTCCTTCCCTTTAACGGGATGGTCAAAAATTTTCCTCATTTCCTGTGTAAATTTGTTGTAATTATGGCAAAGTTCTGGGGTGTGAGTTGATACAGCTACTGCCCAAGCTGAAGCTTGATCAGTGAGCAAACTCATGATAAATGCGGTTTTAGATTGATCTGTGGCATAACTGTATGGCTGTTGATTAAAAACCAGTGAACACTGGTGTAAGAATTGAGCACATGTCCCTAGATTACCTGAGTACCTAGCAGGTGTGGGGATATGGGGTTCCTGGTGCATGGCCCGTGTGGCTGGAGGTGTAGCAGCAGGTCCTACAGCTGGTGGCGGACATGGTGGATCTGTAGGTGAGGTCAGGTTGGTGAGCTTGTCGGCAATGGAGTCCATCCTCCCTCCGAGCTGCGCCATGCTGGTGGCTAGCCGCTGCAAGTTTTCCACCACATGTTTCAGTGTGGAGTCGTGTTGACCCAGCATGGCTCCTTGGGAGGACAAAGCCTGCTTAAGTTGTTCTGTCTCCGCTTGGTCCATATTGGCCAGATAATTCTGTTAAGGCCTGAGACTTTTTGTTGGACCAGAATGAGCAGGAGACATTCAGCAGTTTGAAAAAACAAAGTCTTTTAATTGTCTCACCAGAGAAACAATAAATTTCAAGACACAAAAAAAGGATCAAACAAATCTCTGCAGGCTGTGGCCGAGGTAGGCTGCCTACAGACCCGACACCAAAAAGGAGCAGCAGGGCACAGACCTGAAAAGCACAGGAAAAACAGATCAGCCAAAAAGGTTCTCAACAAACAGAGTTGCATCCAGCTCAACCTCTGAGCTTGGCACTACCTAATGAGACGGAATTATCTGGCACTGGAGTGAAGACTGAGCCGGTCTTTATGGAAAGGTGGATGATTGGAAACTGAGTTCAGGTGTGCCCTGCTGCACTCAGACAGAATGTAGGTCAGCCACGCCCCCAGCCACAGCCTGCACTGCAGAGAGAAAACACAAGGTGAAAAGCATAACAATCCTTCTAATTAACCAAAAATACAAAACATAATTTCAAACCATAACACTATATGCCATTTGTAAATGATGACTAAACATTTATAAACTCTAAACCATTTATAAACTATCTATGTACCATTTATAAATGGTCTATTTACCATTTATAAACTATGTATTTACCATTTATAAATGGTCTATTTACCATTTATTAACCATCTGTTTACCATTTATAAATGGCCTATTTACTATTTATAAACTATCTATTTACCATTTATAAGTAATGGTTATTGTAAAGTGTTACCACAATTTTAGTCTCAATATCATGGCTTAAAAATCACCAAATGATTTCATGTAATTCATTTAATTAGTTTAAAATATTATGGATTGTTCAATATCACTTGCATAAGCCTATCCCTTCATGGCTTCTCAACATGATATGTGTATATATATATATATATATATATATATATATATATATGTGTGTGTGTGTGTGTGTGTGTGTATACATATATATAAATATATATATATATATATATATATATATATGTTTATGTATTCATATATGTATATGTATGTATATATGTGTATATATATATATAGATGGATGTATATGTATGTATATACACTCTAAAAAGTCATTCAGGGCCTTAGTATATATCACGGTAATTATAAAGTATATTATACAAAAAAAATCTCTAAAAATCAAAAAAGTGATTATTTGAGTTACACATATCAAAATAAATGCTCAGAAATCCAACAGTTAATTTTGTCTCACATTTACATGTATTTTTTAAGTTTATTTCACAAATGAAATAAGTATTTGACCAACACAATATAATTTGAAGATATCTGTAATATTTTCAGTAAATATCAGTCAGAATTTATGAGTTTGAAGTAATTAAATCGATTGGTTTTAAGAACTTTAATTATTAGTGATTCTAACTCAATAGTTTTCTCTTTTAACAAGAACTTAAAAAAATGAGTAGTTTTGTGCGGGAGGAGAAAGGGTTTGTGGGATATCTACTCTCTCAACACGAGGAACAATGGGCAACGAGCCGCTCGGAGACACCGCTGTGAAAGCCCCTCTGAGGACATTGTACCTCGGTAAGTAGCACATTTTATTAATTTCTAGCCACCATTCAGCTTCGGTAATGTACAGTCACCAAAAAGTTGTGTTAAATGATGAATTTATTCGAATTTTAGCTATATGTTCAGACATGATGGTGCATGCTGAACAAGCAAGGTGGGGTCAGGGGAAGCTGGGTGGATATGCTCCATGTTTCTGTGACTTTACAAAAAGTGCACCGCGTTTCTGGTTGCTAGTTAACGTTACTTGGATTATGAATGCATTTGTGGATAAAACGTGACAGACTGAAGATAGTTTGCGTCCCATCCACGTCTGTGGAGCTGTGCACCACGGACGATGGTTCCCTCCTGTGTTGCGTCAGACCTGTTCCTTTCAGGCTGTCTCTGGCTTTACTTTCCTCTGGAGATGAAAGCCTGTATGTGGAAAGGCATGGCCTCCAAGATGTAAAAAGTGTGTTAAAGAGGAGAAACACATTTTAGGACTAGTGATTTTGAGCCTCTTTTCATATCTGAATAGTGGGATGGGGTAATACCTGTAATATTCTCAGGATTTTATGTGACATTTTTGAGTGAACCCTTGATGATACCTAGAGCTAGCATTGTTTTTTCTGTCAAGTATATTAAAATTTTAATCTATGCTTTACAGCACCAACACTTCTTATGAAGACAAGGTGAAGAAAGACATCAAAACAGAGAAGGTAAATGGCATCTTTTATAATGTACTGAAGGATAAAGTGTTTAAGTTGGGAAGAAAAAAAGGTTCCCAGCATGTGTAGGTAACACATTTTCATGCTTTTCATGTGCTAAACTGCTTTTCTTTTCCCCAAATTGCATGGAACCTGTACTAAAGAAATGAAACACTTAAGAAAGAATTTCATATTATATATTTTATATTGTACATGTAGATATGATTGACAGCAATGTGTAAATGAAATGGGGTGCGATTTTATTACATCTGTATGATGAAACATTTCTCCAAAAGCTATGGACATGAATGAGAACAGTATTAAACCAGACTTTTTGCTTTGTATTGTAACATGGTTGATCATGTTTTTGAATGTGCTGCAGGAGAGAGACGTCAGGCACAAACAAGTTTTCTACTTCAGGTATTTAGATTTAGCCTCCACTTGTTCAAATTATTCCTTACCTGCAATAATCATAATGCCTCATTCACATTTCTGTCATTTAAGTTAATTATTCTTATTACAATTACATATCCATATCCTAATCAATTTATCTTTATCATGTGATTCTCTCCTGTCCATTATTCCTCTTCCTATCATTCAGCCTTGCTCAACAGGTCTTGCTTTTTCTTAGTTAGTTTCTGTCCCTCAATCTCTTACACCCTCTGAACATCACACCACGATATCCAATTATACGCATCTGGATTGTCCAGACCAAAGTTTTTTTAATTTTATGAAAACTTTGAAAATAAATAAAAAGACATTATTTCATAAAAACGTATAAATGTTTAATGATCATTATGACATATTTAATTATAACAATTTGATATTAAAGGAAAATGAAACACAATAATTATGTTGCCTAATTTTACAAAGTAGTGGCTATATTGTATATTCTTATTTTTCCAAATGGCTCTTATTTCAAAATGTCGTTTTTATTTATTTGATTGTGAATCATTGGGGTTCCATACAACTGCAGTTACATTTTTATAATGTAAAATTCTATTGAAAAAGTTTTACATAAAGGTTTTTCAAAAAAAAAAATTGTGCTGGAATGTGTAGTTTTGCGTTGTATTAATTGTTAAAAAAAATCTGTTCTGTTCTAGAGTGGGATCCCTCTTCAAGGGACGCGACAGGTTGTGATCTGATGTGTCATCGACCATCTCGGAGAAGTTGCCAGTGCCTTGCTCAAGGACTTTGAGGTAGATATAAGGCTGTAGGTTTTTGCCATTTTTAACAATGTATTCATGGTTGATTGTAGAGTTGCTGCAGTACAGTTTGTTCTTTCCTTACCATACACATAAAAGACAATGCTATTCATATAGTATGAAGTAACTGTGGACATTAGACACTGCATGTGTCACCTACATTCAATGCTAAATGATTTAAAGGAGGACAGGCAGTGAAATCAGTCAGCCTTCATAGATCAATACTGACTGATTTCACTGTCTGTCCTGCTTTTAATACATCAACTGTTATTTTCTGTGTCAAATTTTGTTTGGAGGGAGAAATGAATTATGTCGAAGCAATATTTATTTTTTCTGGCTTAAAAAGAGATAAAAAAGCAAATTTGGCTCCACCACAGTAGGATTATTTAGGTTGTCCACTTCATGTATGTGCTGCTAATGTTAATAGGTGGGATTTGTCAAGTTCCATGCAGGTTGTAAGTGAGCTCTAACAGTTATCTTTATAATGTCTGCAGGATGCTGCTGATGGATCTACCAGTGTTCAAGAGAAGTTGGTAGAAGAGATGATGAGGATTTATCTGCTGCAGAGCCAAGATGGGTCAGTCGATGTCTGGATTGTGATTGAAGGTAGCACTGTCCTCAGGAGTCTTGGGGATCTAAGCAGAGCTTGCTGTTACGTATCTGTTGGGACTGACCTATGCGCTAGATCTGTGATACCCCAAAAGCCTCAAATACAGTTTTAAGGTATTTCAGAAAGTACTGCTGGAGTTGGATTCTAGAAAACTATCCAACAAGGTTCAAGTCTGAAGAATTACCTCTGTATATAGTTGCTGGCTACTGTTCAGAAAGATGCTCTCTTACTGAGAGAACTTTTCATTGGCAAGGTCTATCTGTCTGATTTTCAGCTGATGTAATGTTGTCTTAATGTTTGCATAAAAGTTGAGGTTTCATGTTGGACTGGTACTGGTTGCTGTTGTGGAACTGTAATGTGAAATGTCACTGTTCTTGGTACATTTCATGAGGATGCAGAGTGTTGTTCTTGGTGAAATTTAGACAAATACAAACTGTCATTGTTCTTGGTGCATTTAAGCCATATGCTGCATTCATTCAGCCTGATGCTCACATGAGCATTGTTACATGCTTAGTGGCAAGAATAAACCATGTTGAAAGTTGCACTAGGTATTATACCAAGAATTTATGTAATGCAAGCTGAGATTTCCATCAATGCCAGACTATGTTAACTGGCATTTTATGCTATCGTGCCGTGACTTAAATTGAAGGGCCCATTGGTCTTGATGCATTTCACCCAGGTTTGAGAGACACCAAATTAATGTGAGTTTAATTCAGCTGTTTTTTATAGTGGCGAAGTTTTGTGTCATGTGCAAAGATAAACTGTTCAGATTTTAACTTGATATTTTATGTTTGTCAAATCACGCAAATGTATAATAAAAATGCTGATGACTGTGGAATGGGCGTTAATTGGTTTCATATGTTGACCTGAAGTACTCCTAAGTTTTAAGAGTGAATACATTTTAAAAAATTAAGTAAATGTAACATATTTATTCTGATATTTGATAGCCCAGTATGAATTACATTTGATAATAACATTATGTAAATGTGTCAGATTTATCATGTAAATAAATAATTTAATTTAATTTTTAGTTGCATCAACCTAACATTTTAATTATATTAACTCAATTTTTTGAGTGGCTTGAATTAAGAGTTACTATTGCTTAGACTCAAAATTTTAATCATACTAACTAATTTTTTTATTTAATGATACTCAATGTAGTTGTTCAGATCTGCTTCAACTTTTTAATTACATCTACTTAATTTTATTAGACAAATCTAAATAATTTCATAGCTTTCAGATTTACTTAAAATTTCTAAGTGTAAAAATGTTTCATTGATTATTTTGAGTAGAGCATAGTAAAAGTTTTTAGAGTGTATATAGATGTAGATATATAGATATATATATATATATAGATATATATAGATGTAGATATATAGATATATATATATATACACATACATATGTATGAAAGATGTGACAGACTGTGACTGAGAGATGTAATATAAACATGACTTGTTACATTATAATCCTTGTTTGTACTAGGACCATTCCTATGCTCCGCCTTCATCTGAAGGCCAGACTTTGGGAAGCCTTGGATAGGGTAGAGAGTCTGGAAAGAGTAAAGAGGAACGCAAAGGACAGAGAGAGTAGGGCAAAGAACACTGTGAGTGGTCTTCTGGAGGATCTCAGGGTGAAGAAAGTAATGAATTGAAAGAGCAGCTTGATGTTTTTTCAGGTAAAATAAAAATACAAATTTGGAGAAAATTTGAACTTAAGTGTCTAAAATTATCTGTTCTTTGTTAAGACTTCCCAGTGATTTAAATGGTACTTACAAATTTGTCTGTGCTAATTGAATTTCAGATCTTCCAATACACTTCCTGTCAAAACAGAGCCATGAATACACCAAAGACCAGAGGGATTTTGCCATCACTCTCCACTTACATGATCTGAAGGCGTACAACTATCTAAGAGAGACTTATGTTTTCTTTCATGTTTTCATGTTTGTCTTATGCTTCCTGTTTTATTTTGAAAACTCACCTCGTCTTTTTTCCTGTAGGTTTTGCTTTCTGTCTAGCTCTATTACAATAGTCTATTACAATAGTCCAGTCTAGAGGTAACAAAAGCATGGACTAGCTTTTCAGCATCACTCTGGGACAGGATAGGCCTGATTTTAGCAATGTTACGTTGATGAAAAAAGGCTGTTTTTGAAATTTGCTTTATGTGGGATTTAAAGGATAAATCCTGATCAAATAGCACTCCTAGATTTCTAACAGTTGTGCTTGGTGCCGGGTTAATGCCATCTATGGCAGCTAAATCACTAGAAAAGGATTCTCTAAGGTGTCGAGGGCCCAGCACAATAATCTCTGTCTTGTCTGAGTTAAGAAGAAGAAAATTTCTGGCCATCCAGGTTCTGATGTCCTTTAAACAGGCATCTAGTTTATCTAAGTGGTTTGTCTCACCTGGCTTTAGTGATACATAAAGCTGTGTATCATCAGCGTAGCAGTGAAAATTGACAGAGTATTTCCTCATGATTTCACCAAGGGGAAGCATATATATAGAGAAGAGAATTGGACCTAGCACTGAACCTTGAGGAACCCCATAACTTACTTTAGTGTACACAGAGGATTTGTTGTTCACATGTACAAACTGATATCTATTAGATAAGTAGGACTTAAACCAATTTAAGGCAGTCCCTGTAATCCCAAATAACATCTCCAATCTCTGTATAAGAACATCATGATCAATGGTGTCGAAAGCAGCACTAAGATCTAACAAAACAAGAACAGAGAGCAGTCCTTCATCTGAAGCTGAAAGTAGATCATTGGTTACTTTAACTAGAGCAGTCTCTGTGCTGTGATGAGCTCTAAATCCTGACTGAAAGTCCTCAAGCAAGCTATTGTCTTGAAGGAAGTCACCTAGCTGATCAGCTACTACTTTCTCCAGGTTCTTTGAGGCAAATGGAAGGTTAGAAATAGGCCTGTAGTTAGCTAATGTTCCTGAATCGAGGTTAGGTTTTTTAAGGAGGGGTTTGATTACTGCTGTTTTAAAAGACTGTGGTACGTAGCCTGTTGATAGCGATATATTTACTGTTTCCAGCAACAATGGACAAACTAGAGGAAAGACCTCCTTAAACAACTTAGTTGGAATTGGGTCTAAAAGGCAGATTGATGATTAAGAGGAAGAGACGAGAGAATTTAGCTCCTGAAGGCTAATTGTAGAGAAACTGTCTAACTCAGGTCTAACTACTACTACATTTAGAGGTAGGGCAGGTTCAGCTGGAGATAAAGAGTTGCTAATTTTATCTCTAATTTTCAGAATTTTATCATTGAAAAAGTTCATAAAGTCCTCACAGCTCAGGGCTAGAGGAATCATAGGCTCAATAGAGCTCTGACTGTGTCAGCCTGGCTACAGTGCTGAAAAGGTATCTGGGGTTGTTTCTATTTTCTTCAATAAGTGAGGAGTAGTGGGCAGCTCGAGCATGTTTTAAGGCTCTCATGTAGTTATTATGACTCTCTCGCCAAAGTATACGTGACTCTTGTCTTTTATCAGAGCGCCACATTCTCTCTAATTTACGGGTTGTTTGTTTATGTGTACGAGTTTCTGAGTTAAACCAAGGAGCTGTCCTCTGATGTTTATTACGTTTTTGTCTCACCCTTTTAACTGGTGTCAGTATCTCACATTTGTGCCCTGGGTATTGATTCTGTATAATTATAATTTGATGCCTTTTTCGATGTAAACTGCGCAGATTAGTTTATCTCGTTATGACTAAAACAGGGCGAAAGGTGGACATAAATACATCTATTATTATTAATAAATACATAATTAGAGGGCTTAAAATAAACAACCCTCTCTGAGTTTAATTGTTTGCTGCTGGATTTACCAATACTACTTCCAGTGATTAGCGATTAGTCAAAGAAATCCTGATCAGGATTAAATATTAAATGACTGCTTTCTTTCTTATCAAGGTGGATGAGCTCTGTGGATGCCAAGCCTGGCCTTAACATGATGATGCTAGACATGTTGAAGCCAAGACAACAAGAAGATCCAGCTAAATATGGTTGTGTGTGTCATATGTTAGATGTCATGGCCATTAAACAACATGTCCAGTACAACCCTCATACCCAGAAAATGTCTGAATTTGTTGATATGGGGGATGGTTTGAATGAGTCAGATGTTACCACTGAGGCACTTGTTTCTATGGTGATGGGCCTGCAAGGCCATTGGAAGGCTCCAGTTGCCTACTACCTGACCAAGTGCCTGTCACCAGAGACTCAGGGGATTTCTGCTTATTCATGCGTGGAGGAACTGCATGAGTGCGGCATAAGAGTGATATGTGTTACCATGGAC